>PVIW01002878.1:0-194302 GCA_004026585.1 Noctilio leporinus | reverse complement strand
CTCTGATGACTAGTGATGTTGAGCATTCTTTCATATGCCTCTGGGCCCTTTGTATATCTTCCTCAGTGAGTTGTCTGTTCAGGTCCTTTGCCCATTTTTTAATTGGGCTGTCTGTCTCCCTAGTGTTGAGTCGCATTAGTTCTTTGTATATTTTGGAGATCAGACCCTTGTCTGAGGTATCATTGGCAATTATGTTTTCGCATACAGTTGGTTCCCTTTGAATTTTGCTGATATTTTCTTTAGCTGAACAGAAACTTTTCAATTTGATATAGTCCCATTTGTTGATTCCCATTCATTGTTTAATGACATGTTATTTAGCTTCCATGTCTTTGTGTGTTTTCCAATGTTCTTGTGATTATTTTCTAGTTTCATAGCATTGTGATCAGAGAAGATACTTGATATGATTTCAATCTTCTTAAATGTATTGTTGTGTGTCCTAATATGTGGTATCTAGAAAACATTCCATGTGCACTTGAAAAGCATGCATATTTTGCTGCTTTAGGGTGAAATGCTCTGATGACATCAATTAAATCCATTTGATCTAGTGTGTCACTTAAAGCTGTTGTTTCCTTTTTGATTTTTGCCTGGAAAACCTATCCATTAAAGTCAACTGGGTGTTAAAATCCCCAACTATTACTGTATTTCTGTCTATCTCTTCCTTTATGTCCATCAAGATTTGCTTTATATACTTAGGTGTTATTATGTTGGGTGCATAAATGTTTTCTAGGGTTATATTTTCTTGTTGGATTGTTCTCCTTATCATTATGTAGTGCCCTGCTTTGTCTCTTTCTATAGCCTTGTTTTTAAAGCCTGTTTTATCAGATATAAGTATTGCTACTCCAACATTTTTTCCTTTTCCATTTGCATGAAATATCTTTTTCTATCCCTTTACTTTTAGTCTATGTGTATCTGTAGATCTAAGATTGGTCTCTTGGAGGCAGTATATATATTGGTCTTATTTTCTTATCCATTCAGCTACCCTATGTCTTTCAGTTGGAGCATTTAAGTAATATACATTTAAAGTGATTATTGATAGATACCTATGTAGTGTCATTTTATTATTAGGCTGTTTCTTCTGTTTTTATTTTTTCTCTTTTTCTTCTTCTCCTTCTCCTTCCCCTCCTCCTTCTTCTTTTCCTTTTTCTTTTTCAAGAAAGACCTTTAATATTTGTTGCCATACCGGTTTGGTGTTAGCAAACTTCTTTTGCTTTTCCTTACTTGGGAAGCTCCTTATTTCTCCTTCCTACTCCCCAATTTTAGACTATACCTCTGTCTGTTACAGTTCTATCTGTACTAAAGTAGTCTATTTGGCTTCCTACAAAACATTAAAACCCTGCAATATTTTGCAGTCACTTCTGACATTTTCATTCAGACTTCAGAAAATTTTCATTCCACCTTCAAATTTTTCTTAGATTGTATTTTAGTGTTTTGTAAATTATTTGCTTATAAGATGGTCAACAAAACACAATAAATTGATCATAAATCTTTTTGAACAACATGATATGCCAAACACTATAGATCTAAAGGTCATCTATAGAACATTCTATCTAAAAACAGATGAATATACACATACTTCACAAATGTACATTGAACATTCTCCAGAGTAGGCCATATATTAAGCAATAAAATGAGCCTCAAGAAATTTGGATAGGTTGAACTCATGCAAAGCATATTTTCTGACACATGGAATTAAAGTAGAAATCAATAACAGAAGGAAATTTAGAAAATTCACAAATACATGAATATTAAACTCATAAATAACAAATAAGCCAAAAAATCACAAGGGAAGTTTAAAGATACTTTAAGATGAATGAAAATGAAAACAGCACTGACATGCCTCAGTTGGTTGAGCATTGGTCCACAAAGTGAAAGGTCACCAGTTTAATTCCTGGTGAGGGCACACGTCTGGGTTGTGGGTCTGGTCCCTAGTTGAGGGTGCCTACATGAGGCAACCAACTGATGTTTTCCTTCCTTTCTTTCTCCCTCCCTTCCCCTACCTCTAAAAATAGATATATAAAATATTAAGAAAATAAAAACATATCAAAACTTAATGCAGTGAAAGCGGTGCTTAAAGGGAAATTTATAGCTATATATACCTATATTAAAAAAGAAGTGTCTCAAATCAATAACCTAAACTTACATCTTAAGAAGCTAGAAAAAGGAGTAAACTAACGTGAAGGAAGCAGAAGGAAAGAAAGAATTAAGACTAAAATGAAATTAATAAAGAATAGAAAAATGAAAGAGAAAAAAATCAATGAAAGCAAAGTGTTCTCTTTGAAAAGATCATAAAATTGACAATATGTTATTTAAACTCATCCAGAAAGAGGAAAGACTAAAATTACTAAAATCAAAAACAAAACAAAAACAAAAAAGGAGCCATAACTACCAAGCTTACAGAAATAAAAAGAATTATAATGGAATACAAAAACAATTGTACCTGGAGAGCATTATGCTAAGTGAAACAAGCCAGTCGTAGAAAAACAAATACCATATGATTTCATCATATGTGTAATCTAGTGAATAAACTGAACTAACATGAAAAATAGAGACTCATAGATAGAGAGCATGCTGACAGCTGTCAGGGGTAGGGGTCTAGGTAGAAGAGGGTAGGAGATTGGGCAAAAATGGAAGAAAAAAGAAGGAGAAAAAAACTCATGGACATGGACAATAGTGTGGTGATTCTTGGGAGATGGAGGATTAGGGGATGTGGAGGAGGGTATAGTGGGGGATAAATGATGATGAAAGAGACATGACTTAGAGTGGCAAACACACAATAAAATATACAGATGATATGTTGCAGAATTGTGCTCCCTAAACTTGTACAATTTTGCTAATGAATATCACCCCAATTAATTCAATAAAAAAGAGCTGTATATAAAAAATTAGATTATCTAGATGTTATGAACAGGTTTTTAGAAAATCACAAATTACTGAAACTAACTCAAGAAGAAATAAACAATCTGCATTGACCTATAACAAAGAAAGATTGAACTAATATTTGGAGACTTCCCACAAAGAAAAGTTCAGGTCCAGATGAATTTGCAAGTGAATTCTAGCAATAATTAAAGCAGATTTAACACAAGCTCTTCACAAATTCTTCCAAAACAGAAAAGGAGGTAACAACTCTAAAATCATTCTATGAGGCCAATATTTTCCTAATACCAATGCCAGACAAAATATCACAACAAAACTACAGACCAATATTCCTTATATATACAGAAGCAAAAATCCTCAAAAAAAAAAAAAAAAAAAAAAAAAAAAAAAAAAAAAAAAAAAAAAAAAAAAAAAAAAAAAAAAAAAAAAAAAAAAAAAAAAAAAAAAAAAAAAAAAAAAAAAAAAAAAAAAAAAAAAAAAAAAAAAAGCAAAACCTAAAAAAACAAATCCAGAAACATATAAGAAGGATTATATACCACAACAAAATGGGATTCATTCCAGAGATCCAATATTGGCTTAATATGTGAAAGTCAATCAGTGAAATACACCATATTACTAGAATGAAAACCAAAGCCTGTAAAATCCAATAACCTACCATAATAATAGCCATAGGATTAGAGGAGAATTTCCTTAATTTGATAAAGAACATCTGTAAAAAGTCCACAGATAACATCACACATAGTTGTAAAAGACTGACTATTTGACCTTTTACATCAGCAACAAGAAAAGGATGTCTGGTCTTGTCACTTCTATTCAGCAATATAGTAGCTACTCTAGCCAGGGCAATTAGTCAAGAAAAAACATAACAAACATCCTAAATAAGGTATTGTTGTATAGGATAATATTTGAAGTTTGGGGACTGTAAGGGCACTAAAGTCATTGTTCCTTTGTTGCTCATTAAATAGGCAGTGAAATTTCAGATATTCCATGCAGCATTATTTTCACCAATATATCTCCTAGGGCAAATGAAATAAAGAAAAGAATAAACAAGTGGGACTAAATCAAAAGTTTCTGCTCCGGTAAAAAAAAATATCAGTAAAATGAAGAGGGAACCAACTGTATGGGAAAACATATTTGCCAATGATACCTCAGACAAGGGTTCAATCTCCAAAATATATAAAGAACTTATATAACCAAGAAGGCAGACAATCCAATTTAAAAAATGGGCAAAAGACCTTAATAGACACTTCTCCAAGAAGGACATATAGAGAGCCCATAGGTATATGAAAGGATGCTCAACATCACTAGCCATCAGAAAGGTGCAAATTAAAACCCCAATGAGATACTACCAAACACCAGTCAGAATGGCCATCATTAACAAATCAACAAACAAGTGCTGGTAAGGATGTGGAGAAAAGGGAACCCTATGTGTTCTGTTGAAGAGAATGCAGACTGGTGCAGCCATTGAGGAAAACGTGTGGAATTTCCTCAAAAAACTAAAAATGGAACTGCTTTTTGATCCAGTGATTCCACTGCTAGGATTACATCTGAAGAATCCTGATACTTATCCTGTAAATAGCCTAAGTGCCCATCAGTGGATGAATGGATCAAAAAACTGTGATATATTTGCATAATGGCATACTATGCAACAGAGGAAAAAGAAAGAACGCCTACTTTTTGTGACAGCATGGATGGAACTGGAGAGTATTGTGCTTAGTGAAATAAGCCAGGTGGTGAAAGGCAAACACCATATAATCTCACCTAAGATAGCAACCTAAGGAACAAAAAAACAAATGAGCAAAATAGAACCAGAGGCATGGAAACAAGGAACAGACTAACAGTCACCAGAGGGGAGGTGGGAGGAGGAGGAGGGTGGACCAAAGGGAAAGGGTTTAAGGAACTAGTATAAATGACCCATAAGCCTGAACAACAAGAGTGGGAATTGACTATGAGAGAGGGGAAGAGGTGTGCGGGGCAGGGGGCAGCAATGGAAGAAAAATGGGACAACTGTTATAGAACAACAATAAATTTTAAAAGAGAGAGAGGAAATACTTCATTGTCATATAAAATGGGAAAATCAAAATGGAGCCAGAAGACAGCTGTAGAATTCACATCAAAACTAAAAAACAATTGCCATTCATTGAAATATAAATACAAAATATGATATGTAAAGACACAAATACCAGAAATATAATGACACCAATAAAGATTTTAGTTTTTTGAATGACTTATTATGTCCTGAGATCTGAGGGAATTTTTTTATGGATGTGAAGAAACCACCTATGCAGCCAGCCAAATTGCAGGAATAATGACTAGCAGGATATACAAGGCCTTTTGCAGAAAGACTCATAAGAAAATCCAAGTCTATAAAGTAATCTCTGGAGGTTGGCAAGTGATAGGTAAGAAATTTCTCTAAAATGAAAATGCTCTCACCAAATGGAACAATTTAAAGAAAAGGTAGACAAAAATGGGTAACTAGATGGATAATGAGTTATTTGCGTAACTGATAACTTTGTCCATGGCAGCAATAAACAAAGACTAAATCTTTTTATCTTAATTTCTAAATCCGTGAGTAGCTTCTTAGGAGATATCTGTTCAGCAGGCTACACTTAACGTTTCCAGTGAGCCATCACATTGCTGCTTTTAACAAGCTGGACAATTAATGTTTTTAAAGATAATTCAAAGTATCCATTCAATATATTACAGTTAAATAATGCTATTTTTCTCAGTAAAGGACTCTGAGCAAGGCACTAGCCTCCACTTCATCTCAGATTTACCTATTTTCTGGTCTTACTTAGGGGTCCTAGGGCAGAAATTGTCTTTCTACCAATCAGCTAATCCCTCATTAAAAAAAATAAAATCAGCCCTGGCTGGTAGCACAGTGGATAAGGCGCCCGCCTGCGAACCCAAAGGTCGCAGGTTCGATTCCCCAGCCAGGGCACATAACCAGGTTGCAGACCAGGTCTCCAGTCAGGTCTGAGGCTGGAGGCAGGTGAAACTCAACCATACATTGATCTCTCTCCCTCTCTGCCTCTCTCCCTTCCCCTCTTACTAAAAATAATGAAATAAAATCTTTAAAAGAAAAAATAAAATAAAATCAATTTTGCATGTGTAACAGACTTGCAGTCAACAGAGAATATGAAAATGTTGTCTACTCATGGTCCACATCATTCTCTGCTGCATAAATGAACAGCATAGGGCCCTGGCTGGTGGCACAGTGGATAAGGTGCCAGCCTGCGAAGCCAAAGGTTGCTGGTTCGATTCCCAGCCAGGGCACATAACCAGGTTGCAAGCCAGGTCTCCAGCCAGGCCTGTAGCTGGAGGCAGGTGAAAGGCAACCATACATTGATGTCTCTCTCCCTCTCTGCCTCTCTCCCTTCCCCTCCTCTTTAAAAATAAATAAAATCTTTGAAAAAAAAAATGAACAACATAAAAAGTGAAAGATACTGTGAAATATATTTCAGAACACTGATGTATAACATATACCCATGTGTCCTATCAAAATGGTGTGGGTTTATACTGTGAACAGCAAGTTGTGTGGGTCGTTTCACTGGTTGGAAGAAGCTCAGATAATGATAAGGCTTTGAATTACAGTTCCCAAGGACTCATTGCATTTTAATTTATCAATCAGCTTCACAGTGAAGCATTCTGCTCTGTGAAACTAAGTAAAGAAATGGTGTGTAAAAGACAAAAAAGGGCTAGCCAACTTACATAGATAATATCACAGTGGGAGTTTATTAGGAACTAATGTCTACAGAGTAAAAGTGAATCTCAAGCTACAGTTTTCTGGCACAAATCTCTCAGTGTGTGCAAAATTTCTTTGGGTGATAAGACAGAGGCTCAAGTGCACTAAGTATATTATCAAAGAGTATGTGTTCAGATATACAGAAATAAAAATATTCCTGAACGAAAAAGCAAATAATAGGATGCTGATTTGAAAGAGTTTCCAACTTAAGACCCCTGAGTCTATTAAGACCCAAGATCACTCAAGATCATTCTTATTGAAGTGAATAAATCTAAAATGGAGTAAATAGAACAGGGGATATTAGAACATTATTTTATTGACCAACAATGAATGGAAAAAACTTCACGTGCTTTACTTATCTACATGTAAGGCATGACACAGCACAAGAAATAGACAAGCTAGAAGAAGAATTAGGCCATTGTGAAGTGGATAACAAACAGGTAAGACAGAGTTAGAGGCCATGGCATAAAAAGAGCTGTGCAGAGAAATTTCAGAGTTTTTCTGGAGCTGTATCAATTGCACTAAAATATGGGGGTGGAAATCCAATTTTATTTTTAACTTCTAATCTAAAAATAAATTATAGCATTATCTATAGTTTACTTATATTTGGATTCTGATTATGTTTGTGATTCAGAGGGTTTTAGAATTTTGAACAGTTGATTTGCATTGCGGAGAATGAAACATTTCAAAAGATGTAGTTTGTAAGTGAAAAGTTTTTAAGCCCCAAACCATAAAGTGGTGGAACGAAATGTGTTGTTTAAAATTAGATAGTAAGAAAATAAATAAACAAACACACAAATAAATAAAATTAGATAGTAAGAAAAGAAAGTGTCACTAAAAAAATGTGAAGCTGTAAGGCCCATTTCAGATAAATGTCACTGGTAAAAATCAGTCATACATTATAGCATGACTAATCACTGTCTTGAATAAAATACAACATTTACATTTACAAAGTACAATTCCTATGAAATGGACCAAGAGCCATATAATAAAAGTCAGTGCTTACCACAGTTTGCAATTAAATGAATAGCTCGATGATGTCCCATCTCCTGGAGAATCTGTAAAAGATCACCAATGGTCTTGTTTTTCTGTGCCCAGGACCACAGCAATTCTCTTGTTCCACTTTTACCTTGGTCTACATATTTTTCAATGTGACGAACATCCAGCCAGCTGCTTGAAAGTCGCTCCGCTATGAAAATTGCAATAGGAAGAATGAAAGAATAGTTCACTTTACTGGAATACTTGTTTTGGTGTGCCTTATGTGTTTATTCAACTTTTTATAGTTATTTTTTTTTAACTAACTAGTTCTTTACTCAGTTTCCCCTACTGCTAAGATCTTACATAATCACAGTCCAATGATTAAAAACAGGGATGACTAAACTACAGACCTTATTCTAATTTCACCAGTTTTTCCACTGTCCCTTTTCTCTTCTAAAATCCTATCTAATTTCCCTCATTGCAATTAGTTGTTACTTCTCTTTAATCTCCTCCAGTGTGATAGTCCTCAGTTTTTCCTTATCTTTCACGATAAGAAAAATACTGTTATGTCCTTCTTTTTGTACATAATATCAAGAGGTTCATGACATTGATGTGTTATCACTGGTGATGTTTATTATGATCACTAGGCTAAAATGGTATTTGTGCTATAAAATTATCTTTCCGGTCCCCGGCCGCAGAGCGTCCAGCCGAGACGGGGCGCCCGGATCGCACCCCGATGAGCACCCCAGCGGTGCCGCGCGGCCTGCAGCTCCCCCCGAACTAGAGGCCCAGGTCGCGGTCGGAGAGCGAAGAAAACCAACTCGAGGCATCTACGTTGAAAAGAAAAACTTTCTTTTGCTAACAGGAAAGTCAGGTTTTCTCCAGTGGAAACCAAAGAGATGGCATCTGAGGGTCAGGTCCAAGAAGAGACAAAAGTTCTGAAACTTAAGACAAAAATGGCTGATAAAGACAATGTTCATAGACCTACAAAGAGCAAAAATTATATAACAATGGAGAAAAATTGTATTCCCTTAAAACCTTCTAATGAATTAACCAATTCAACTACAGCCATTGATACACATAATTTGGAGAATCATAATCAAACCTTGAAAGCATTACCAATGAAAGAGAAGCCCCAAGGTCAACGTATGACATTAAGCCGAGCCTTCCACATTAAAAACAATAATACAAAGAAACAGGTGACTACAGAAAAACCAAAGCAAGATGCTCATATGCTCAAGAAACCTGTGCTTGGATCCTATCGTGGTCAGATTGTTCAGTCTAAAGTTAATTTATTTAGAAAACCTGCACAAGTCAAAGACGAGAGCTCCGCAACTACAAAGAAACTTGCGACTACTGTCTCTAAAGCCACCAAACCTCAGGCTACAGAAGCCAGCAGCATCGCAGTGAGAAGTCACGCAGCATCAGCTGTGGTGACTACCACCAAGTCTGTGAGCACTGCATCTCAGAACAAACAACTTGCGCGTCCTCCTATTAGAAGCCACTACAGTAATCCCCACGTTTCCCAGGACTCCCTGAGACTCCCGCCGCCCATGTCACAGTTCGGAAAGGGGCTCTCGAGAAAGAATCGGTACAATTAAATGCCATTTTATCTAGCGTCAAAACCGGTTCTCAGGAAGTAAAAAGTCAAACACTATCAAGAAGCATGACATCTGAAATGATAACCAGGCCTGCTTTGTCTTGTAATACCAAACTGCTAGGAAAGGCCAAACCTGTTGACCCTCGCAGATACACTACCACAAAAGCAACCGTGGATAGTAGGTCAGCTCGGCCCAGGGAGACCGCGGAGGAGCGAAAGGCTCGTCTGAGCGAGTGGAGAGCAAGCAGGGGGAGGACGCTGAAGAGGCCCGGGGCTCAGCGCTGACCCAGCCTGCCTCTGAAGGACCCAAGGAGAAACCCCTCAGGTCCTTTTGGACCACCATGGCAGAGGAAGATGAACGAAGAGTGTTTACTGAAAAAGTAAACAAGACATTTTCTCAGTGTCTAAACCTGATTGATGAGGGCTGCCCAAGAGAAGAGATATTGGACACACTGAATGACCTGATTAAAAATATTCCGGATGCCGAAAAACTTGTGAAATACTGGATATGCCTTGCGCGAATTGAACCCCTCACAAGCTCTATTGAAAATATTATCTCAATCTACGAAAAGGCCATTCTGGCAGGAGCTCAGCCTATTGAAGAAATGCGACATGCAATTGTAGATATTCTAAAAATGAAGAGTCAAGAAAAAGTTAAATTAGGAGAAAATTTAGAGGAGACTTGCACAACCAAGGAACAAATTGAAGAAGTCAGCCCTGAAGATACTGGTGTTAATGTGGAGTCAGGAAAACCAGAAAATAAACATCACAGAAGTGTGGCATTTCAAGATTATGAAAAGGAGCAAGTTGACAAAACAAAAGATCATATCAATGACATTAAAGCCCCCAATACAGAAACTAGAGATAGTTGCCTAATTAAATATAATGTGTCTAGTACACCATACTTGCAGAGTGTGAAAAAGAAAATGCAGTTTGATGAAACAGTTTCTGCATTTAAAGAGCTCAAGTTTCTAACCCCAGTTAGACGTTCTCGGCGTCTTCAAGACAAGACTTCTAAACTGCCCGACATACTGAAGGACCATTACCCCTGCGTGTCTTCGCTGGAGCAGCTAACGGAGCTGGGGGATGAGACCCATGCCTTTATATGCCGGCCGAACGCAGCCCTGTGCCGGATGCATTTGGAGAACGAAGCAGCGGAGAAATGGAGCCCATGAGCAAGGAGGTTTTTGTTTTTCCTGGGGTGTTCTCTTTGTTTGTTGCAGCCTCATTTGTGTCCTAGGTCGGGAGTCGGCCAAGTACCTAAGTGTTCAAGGCAGTAAATTCTTCGGCTAAAATTCACATTATAGCAGGCACCATGTCTGCGTGTTAGAAAGCCGAGTCCTGCCTTGTCTGTCTCAGACTAAGATTTCCTCCCTGGCAGGTAACTTGATCACCTAGTTTACTGTGTTCCTTTAATAATAATTAATAAATGTCGTTCTAGTTTTGATGGTATTTCTAAAATAACTAATACTTAAACTTGCCTTGTAATATAAAAACTTAAATTATGTTCCCTGAAACATGATAGTTAGCTACTATGAAGTTTTCTTTCCATACAGTACACTAATGAAATTGTTTTTGTCTTTGAACTGGTACTCAAATGGTGTGTCTCCTCTACCAGTTCTACATTTTCAAATATGTAATAGGTCATTGTAAGAGATTAGATAACTTTAAAACTATAATACGACTGTAGTTGAAAATCATATGCATGGGCTCATTTATGTTTATATATTATTCCATTTGTACAATAGCACCTTCTATTGTCTTCACATGTTCTAGAGAGTAGAATTTTTATTCATTTTAAACTTTGCCTAATATGTAAATAATAAATTAAAATACCTACAAAAAAAATTATCTTTCCACTTACAACCACATTGGGAGAAATACTTCAAAACTATGGAAATATCCTATTTCTCTCCAGATTTTGCCAATAAATGTTTCAATCTATCAGTAGCTCTTGTTTATCATAATTGTTACTCTGGTGTTTGCTTAATGGTATTTTCTATTATCCTTTCTCTTTCCATATTCCTTAACTGGAATTCTTCTGCAAGAAAATTCTTCTGCTGTCTTTCCTCCCCCATACATTTAGCTACTTTTATTTATTTATTTCATCACATGCTCACAAATATTTATTCTATAAGTTAAAATCTAAAGCTATCATTATTTATTTTGTTGCTGAAATTGTTACAGTTTTGTCCATTCAGGTTGGTTTCTGTGTTCTTTCAATAAGCCCTACCATTTGGGGAACACTTCCTTATTTTACATTACATTACATATATTACAAAATGCTCCAGGCCCATTTTGTATTCCCCCGCTCAGCCCTGTTATTAATTATTTTTCCCAGGAGTCTGGCCAGAAACACTGAAGAGCCAAGGTGCCATTCCCCAGGCTCCCATCCCCAACACAGCCATGGTAGTAGCACATGTTGATGGTGGGGGTTGCCTCTAGACTGAAGCAGCCTGGCATTCTGAACCACCACGTGGAGGTCAGCTGTCCTTGACTCTCAGCACTCTGCCCATGAGCAAAAGGTAAACCTCTGTCATGTTAACCATTGAGATTTTTGTGAGGTTTGTTACTGCAGCATAACTTAGTCTATCCTGACTAACACACACAAAGTTTTGTGTTGAATTTTCTGTTATTTCAGCCTCATTTTATCAGAAGAGAGTGAAAGGGAGTTGCAGCTTTTGTGAGCACATATCAAATTAGGGAAGATAGAGTAGAGACATTCACATTGAAAGCATGCTTAAGCTGTAGATGCAAAAATAGCCACAATCAAATGTCTGAATCATTAAGTTGTAATGAGGATGCCCTTACTCCATAGTTTAACTTCTAGTAAGAATATATTCATTCTTCATCTCTTTGAAGAGATGATGTCTTATGAAGAGACAAAGACTATCCAGATGCTTGTATGTATTTTAGATAACTTATCATTAAAATAAAAAAAAAAGAAGAAGAAGTGGACCTTTAGAGCAAAATTGTGGCAACTCTAGTGCATTTCTGTTTGATAATATAATCTACCTATTTGGTTGAAACACATTTTTCATAAACACTACCTATGTCTAAGATTCCTTGGAGGAAATAATGCAAATCAGTGGAGTAAAGGCACCAAGTATGAGTGGAGCAAAAAAAAGGGGCCCCTAACTAAAGATGGGGACATCATGGAAGGCTCCCTAGAGAAGTGGTTTCTGGAGCCTGAGCCAAGTTTAAAACTATGAGTATTTCTAAAAAGAGGTCAATTTTTAAAGGATTTATTGGATAGGGTATCCTGGGAAGAAAAAAAAATCACTGGAGTTTCAGTTAAAAAAAAAAGACAAAAAAATGAACTCTGCACCTCATGGCCTCTATTGTCTTTTAAGGAGAAAAGCCTCCAGTCAAGACAGAGCATTGCTGGCCTCCTGAAACTATGTAAGAACATGTTGCTTCAGTTGGAGCTCTGCCAATAGACCTGGAGTTCAAGTTCAGATAAGGCGTGGCCTCACTGAACAATCTCAGAGTTCTCATAAGTAAACATCTTTTGAAGTAATTCCTCCCAAGACATATAGTAAACACTAAATTAGTTTGCCCTTCCCTGGCCTGCTAATTTTATGAGCACTGACTTGAAAACCCCTCCCATCTTTAAAATGCTTCCTGGTCTCGAAATTAACATTCCAATGCTAAATATCAAACTTTAGTAAAGGGAAAATGTAGGTTTCTACTTGTTCTATTAGTATTTAGAGAGTATTAGGCATAATGTATCATATACATTAATAATATTTATACAACAGGGTTCTTTTTCTTTCTTTTCATTTTTTAGATAAAAAGAGTTCCCTCTATACTTTGAATATTTAGGATAAGGCATGCACAACACTCAATAGGGGGAAGAAAGAAGATGCCCTTGTGGTTTACCACAGTCAGGAAGGGAGCATGAGGGAGATGGGGCCTCAGCTGGATTTGCTGGGTGGATTGGGGTAAAGTTTAAATAGGTTGAGTGAGGAAGGAGCCTGTCAAATGCGGAATTGTTCCAGAAATGAAAAGGTCATGAGAGGGCAGAGATCAGGGCTGCTTAGAGCAGGGGATTTCTGTTTAAGAATAGATGAACAGCCGGCCTGCGAACCCAAAGGTCACTGGTTTGATTCCCAGTCAGGGCAACAGAACCAGGTTGCAGGCCAGGTTTCCTGCCAGATCCATAGCTGGAGGCAGGTGAAAAGCAACCATGTGTTGATGTTTCTCTCTTTCTCTGCCTCTCTCCCTTCCCCTTTCTCTGAAAATAGTAAATAAAATCTTAAAAAAAAAAGGTGAACAAACTTCATGAAATCCTCAGGTTACCTTGGTAAAAATGTGCTCAGCACATAGTAGATGTTCAACATATATTTGCTGAATGACAGAGAGGGCCTCTGAGTGTTAGCACAAGCTAAACTTGACCCTGAAAGCAGACAGGCCAATCTAAGATTTCTGATGCAGAGGTGGAAGTTTTACTTTTGGGAAGATTCATCTGGTGGCAATGGTGGCAGGAGTCTCATATATAAGATTTGCAGGTAAAAAGGTATAAACATTTTCTCACAGAAGGAAAGAAATGATTTATATTAAGAAAATTGGGTGTTAACTTTTAGAGTCCCAGGGGATGTCAGGTTTCCCATTCCCCATTTTTCTTTCTTTTCTTTTTTTTTTTTTAAATTTCTGACTTTTCCTTTTAAAAAGTACAACAGGCCATGAGTCTGTGCTCTTCTATCCTGTGACTTGGCTGAAAAACTGCTAAGGTAAAATGTTCTTCTTTAAGCACTTTCCTGAGATTTAGCTGGTGTGTGAATGAACAGATGCCAAAAGTGCTGAGATTTTTAGTGCTGTAATGCTGACCAGGGGCAAAGGGTTTTGAGTTTGCACTACGTTTAAGTAAAGCTATATTAGGCGAAGGCATTTTTCTAGTAAGAATAGTTCATGGTGTGAAACTGACCTGGGCTCAGTTAAAATGGGCACTGCATGCATGGGTTGCTTTCAGGACTAGAATAGCTTTTCCCCAATGATAATGCATTCTGCATCAAAACACCACTATAGAGTATTATTAGCATCCACAAGATGTATAATTCATTTAGGTCAAATTCTATAGAACAATGCCCTCAATTTGATGCAAAAGGATGCAAACTCTTGACCTTAAATTATATTCCTCAATATTCCTACTTTTCTCTTATCCGTCAGTATTTGTTCCCCTCCAAGACTTAGAACTTTACTCACAGCACTTAGCAAATAAAGAAGATAAGGGGATGGGAAAAAATACAATAAGTCTGAGCAATAAAAATAAATAAATAATTTTAATAGGAAAAGGAATAAACTTTTCTATGATTGCATTGTTAAAAGTTAGGACATTCTAAAGGAGAAGATAGATTTTTCAAACATATGCTGAAGTGAAGCATTGTTTAAAACAACTTTTTGGAAGGCAGATCTTTTGTTGGAAAAATATCTTGACTTAATATAAGCCAAAAAGTCGATCTGAGAAGTTCAGAGATTAGTTTATCTGAAGATACTGGCTGCTTAATAATCATTAGGTGCTCAAAGGCTGCTCAGAGGCTCTGTTTTGAGAGACAGGGCTATCTAGGTACTGCAAACCGCTGGGGAATTCAGCTGCAGAGATCACTCCCTTTATGCAAATAAGTGTCCGAAGGGGTTTTTTAGAATAATGCAACATACCCCTATTTGGAGTCTTTTATTTGCATTTCACCATGTGCTAAAACCCCAAGGAAATTAGGACTGCAGTCTTACAAAGTTTGTTTTGAGATAATGGGGGAAAAAAAGATGTCTTTCTTCCATCTTCCTAAAAAACACACACAAAAATTAGGTTTTAAAAAAAGAACATTTAAGATTGAAGATTTTTAAAAAAGATTTCATTCATTATTTCCAGAGAGAGAGAGGAATGGAGAGAGGCAGAGAGGGAAAGAAACATCAATGTACGGTTGCCTTTCACCTGCCTCCAGCCATGAACCTGGCTGGAGACCTGACTTGCAACCTGGTTATGTGCCCTGGCTGGGGAATTGAATCAGTAACCTTTGGGTTCACAGGCTGGAGCCTTATCCACTGTGCTACCAGCCAGGGCTAAGATTGAAGATATTTTTGATTCCAAAAAGGGTAAAACAAAATTTAAAAGTGTAAGTTACCTCAATTCCTTTTTCCAGACTATAGCTAGGAAATTTTACAAGAATTAATACCAAGCCAGCCCTGGCTGGTAGCACAGTGGATAAGGCGCTGGCCTGCGAACCCAAAGGTCGCAGGTTCGGTTCCCCAGCCGGGCACATAGCCAGGTTGCAAACCAGGTCTCCAGTCCGGTCTGTGGCTGGAGGCAGGTGAAACGCAACCGTACACTGATGTCTTTCTCCCTCTCTGCCTCTCTCCCTTTCCCTCTTTCTGAAATAATGAAATAGAATTTTAAAAAAAATTAAAAAATAAAATACCAAGCCATACTTAAGTTTATGTGTACTTATTTCCCCAATACCTGAGAAGGACTCATACCTCAGTAACTGGGAAGTGCTGTACATAATTTTTTAAGTATTCCCCCAATCTGTCCTGCTCTCTCAATCTAAAACTGACATAAGGACCTAACGTTACCTCTGGGAGAGAATTTAAGAACAGTACACTCTCAATACCAATGTTTCAGTCTGGAACTCAGAATCCATAACCAGGTGATGATCAAGTGCCATTTTCCCACACTACCTTTCCTTGTTAACTTTTGTGTAGCATCTGTATAGATCTATCTGTTGCCTTCATTAAATTCGAAAATCCTTAGAAGCAGAGACCATGATGTGGTACAAGGCTTTGTCTAAGATTCTGCCCAAGAAAGTTTTAGATGTTTAACAGGCATTTGTTCATTAATTCATTCACCTAATGACTACTCTGTGCCAGGTACAATTTTAGATTCTTGAGAAGTAAGCAGAAAACAAATGAAAGTCCCTTGCCCTCATGAAGCTTATTTCTAAATGGATAATAAATAAAGACAAATAAAGTATGTAGAGAGGATAAGGGACCGTGGAGAAAAATAAAGCAGGAAAGGGACATTGGGTACATGGAAGTGTCCATTTTAAAAGAGTAAGCAGGGTATGTAACAGTTCATCAAAAATATGACAGAAATGAGGAAGTAAGTCTCAACAAGGTTACCTTTAAGGAAAATGTTCTCTGCCATATCCAAGAGGGTCAATGTAGCTAGAGTCTAGCAAAAGAGAAGGAAGTGCTAAAAGCGATGTAGGACTTTGCTGTTTATTGTGAGATGGGAAGCTGCTGAAAGGGTCTGAATAGGAAAAATGACATAAGTTACTTTATACATATAGTGCTTTACTCACTGGCTCCTGTAGTGAAAGATGGAAGGAGGGCAAGGGCAGTAGTAGGGAGCTTAGTTAGGAGGCTGCTGAAATTATCCAGGAGGGATCTGATTGGACCTGGGTGGCTGTGGTGGCAGTGGTAAAAAGTGGTCAGATTATTAGCCTGATCCTGAACGCAGAGTCAACAGCATTTCCTGAGAGACAGGATGTGGTTTGTGAGAGAGAGAAAGCAAGAAGTCACAGAAGACTAATATTTTTGGCTTGAACGAACGAAGAATGGGATTGTCATTAACTGGAATGATGAAAAACTTTGGGGGAGGGGAGCATTCCTGGACTGTTAAGTTGGAGTTTTTGGTTAAACAGACAAGTGGATGAATGGTGCTGATGTTCAAGACCCAGGCTAGAAATTTGAGAGATGTTAGCACAAAAAAGGAATTGACAAGACAGTGGGTATAGTAGATAATTGAAAAAGGTCCATGGACTTATCCCAGGGCCACTCTGAGAGATCAGAGAAGTAAAGAGGAATCTATAAAAAGAGAATAAAATAAATAGAATATAATGTTCTAGAAGTAAAAAAAAATGTACTTCAAGGAGGAAGGAATGATCCACTTTGTCAAAGATGAAGAACTGATCACTAGATTTAACCACAGTGAGTTTGGAGGAGAGGAATTTCAATAAAGCAGTGGGGGTTAGAATTAGGAGCAGATTCAGGGGGAGAATGGAGGACCTAGAGTATAAATAACCTTTAAAAATTTTTTTACCATAAAATGGGGGAAAAAATAGGCCACAACTTACAGTAGAAGTGAGATCTAGACAGAACATTAAAGGTGGGAGAAATGACATGGTGGTCAAAAAAACACAAATTCACCCTTGCTGGTATGGTTCAGTGGATTGAGCACCAGCCTGCAAACGAAAGGGTCACTGGTTTGATTCCCAGTCAGGCCACATGCCTGGGTTGCAGGCCAGGTTCCCAGTTCAGGTTGTGTGAGAGGCAACCACACATCGGTTTCTATCTCTGTCTTTTTCCTTCCCTTCACCTCTCTCTAAAAATAAATAAAACAATATTTTTGAAAAAAGAACATAGACTCTACTCAGGAAGGGAAGCATAACTCTCTATTCCTTAAGTGTGGGCTGCACACAGTGACTTCCTTCCAGAGATTATAATATGTAAAGAGGGGAGTAGTAATTTAAAGTGTAGAAACTTGATAGACACTACCTCAGTCATGGCTAACAACAACAGTGATAAGTCATGGAAATATTGTGTACCTCTGCTGTGATGCCATGAAAATGGCACCTCAACTCTGTGGCCTACCTCCCCAAAGCGCATAAGCTCAACCTAATCATCAGAAAAGTATCAGACAAATGTCAGTCAAGGGACATTCTCTTGTATGAAACAGTAGAAAAGTATCAGACAAATGTCAGTCAAGGGACATTCTCTTGTATGAAACAGTAGATCAATGCTGACTAGTACTCCTCAAAACTGTCAGTTACCAAAAACTAGAAAAGTCTGAGAAACTATCATAGCAAGAAGAGCCGGAGGATATGTGACACCTAAATGTAATGTGGAGTCCTACATGGGATCCAGGAAGACAGAAAGGATGTTTGATAAAAATGAAGGAAATCTGAATAAAGTATGAACTTTAATAATAATAATGCATTAATATTGTAACAAATGTATCATACTAATGAAGATGTGAACAATAAGGGAAACTGCGTGAAGAGTATATGGGAAGGATATAAAGTATATTCTATATCCTGTTTTCTTTCTTCCTTTTTTTTTTTTGTAAATTTAAAACTATCCTAAACAATAGTCTATTTAAACACTTTTAAAAATTAAAAATATATATTTAAACATATTTTAAAAGAGAGTAGGCTGTTGAGTCTGATCATCTAGTTAGAATCTTAATCTGCAATTTACTAGATTATGGCTTGAGGTAAATTATTTAAATTTTCTTACAGTTTCCCAGTCTATAAAATGAAAATAGGAAGAGTTCCAACCTCATAGAATTTTTATGATAAATAAATGATATAATCCATATAAACTGCTTAACACACAGTGTATGGCAAACAGTAAACACTCAATAGTTGGCAGCTATTATTACTATTACTATTTAAAGTTTTTATTGACTATTCAAATACACATTGAATGTGATTTTACACTTAATGTGTTTTAAAGTGATTAATAATTTCTAAATTTTCTTTCCTTTTTGAGATGAAGAAAATTAAATATAACCCATTAGGTAGTGTTTGTAAAAAGGGTTTCCTTCTCAGTGTATCACTGAAGTGCTCCAAACAATTTAATTCAAATGTTACTCTGCTATAAATGAAGTGAAATGAGTTCTTACCAGAAGCTCTGTCTACATTTCATCATGTCTATAAGGTAGTGTAAGATAAGTAACATTTTCCAGTTAGAGTTCTACTTTCATTATATAGCCATAAAGTCATCAACACTGACCAGAGAATATATTACCTTGTAATTATACTTTTTAAGTAACAATATTTGATATAAATGATTTGAAGGTTAATATGTAGAATTTATTTGAAGATAAAAAGAAGTAAGGAGAGTAATAAGAGTGTGGTTAAATAACTGTTACATTATGATGCTATCAAAGAAGAGAGTTTTGCCTAAGCAATGGCTCCCAAACCAGGCTTGGCATCAGACTCACCTATAGGGGCTGGTAAAAAACAGAAGGATGCTGGACCCTCTATGTACACTAATTACTGTATCAATAGCTCTAGGGGTGGAGCCTGAGCGTTCGTATCATTAAAGGTCTTCTACCTTATTGTGTACTGTATGTACCCTGAATATATCATAGAAACTGCCATATGCTTTACCAATTTTAGAGCTACCTTTGTAAATACAGCCTGATATTCACCATCATCAAGAGCCATCATTTGAAGAGAGCTTCTTACCTGTTACTCTTATAGTTATTTTCTCTATGGAATTTTGGGACACTGTATTTTCAGGCTCTCAGCTGTCCTGAGCATAAAAGGAACTGTCTCCTTAATTCAACTGCCCCTTCTAAGGTCAAGTTTTGCTTTCCTGCACCTCTTCCCTTCTTTCTCTTTTTGTGGCCAATAGAGAAACTCAGCATATTTAATAACACAGGCAGTTGCCCTCAACTACCCTGAACTGAGACAGTCTTCCCTTCTTACTGAGCCACCAATTCACCAAGCAGCTGATATGTTCCAGGTCCCCTTTCAGAGCTGTGTGATCTAGGCTGTCAGTAGGCACAACTCCCTTGCATCATGAACTGGAGCTGGAGAATCAAGGTAAACATTTAAGATCCTTCCCCTATGGCAGAACGAATACACAAAGGAACAATGGCTAGACTATATGTAAAAATGGATGTGTCAACCAGCCTAGGAAGTCAATCTGCAATGTATAGGACCCAGCTGAGGAAGTTAAGTTGGTATCTGAAGCCACTAGTCCAGGAAGCCAAACAATAACACCTATAGAAATTGGGCCCAAATGATTAGGATTTGATTAATAACTGACAACTTCCCTAATTCTTGCCCCTGCTTCCAACTTAGGGCAAAATGAAGAAAGTCAAACATGTATCCCCTAAACAATCACATAGGATGCCTCACTTCAAGTAAGCTCATGTACAGCTTCCTCATGCCAACAGCCTCCAACCAGGGCACACCTGACCTTTCCTTTTTTCCTTTATAAAGCTTTCCTACTCCTCTGTCAAGTGCAAGTTATGGTGGCTGACTTCCTTGCTTTGAATAAACAGTCTCTGCTGTTCTCATTTCAGTGGTTTTCATTTCTCTCCACAACTAGAGAAATAGGGTTGTATGTTTGAAGTGGCCCATTGAATTGTTCTTTTATGGCAGAAATGGCTGTACCTTAGGGAGGCTGTAAGAGCTAGCAGAAAGAACATAGAACTTGTGACTTTGAGGATGCCATGGTTGGGAAGTATGAAGTACACACTGACTGTGGGTAGGGGAACACGCCCTGGATTCAGACCACCAGGGTCAAGTCCTAGCTCTACCACTTCCTAGCTGTGTCAATTTGGCAAGTTACTTAACTATTTTGTCCCAGTTTCCTCACCTATTAAAACACTGGTGATGATAATAATACCTGCTTCACAGGGTAATTGGAAGGGTTATATGAGACAACCTATGTAAAATATGAACATCTGGATTTTAAGGGAGAGAGAGAAGAGGAAAGGAGAAAGAGAAAGAAAGATCTAGCAACACTGGGCTGAACTTCTTGAAAAGCATCAGTGGTCGCAGACTGATTATTAACTGCACCTTTCCAATGAGACTTTTCTTCCATTTTCAGTTTCCACCAATGATTTTCACTCATTTTTAGTACCAACCTGGCCTCATTTCACCTGTGGACTAGGCTGAAAACATTTTTCTCTTACAAAGTATGTAACCCTAGGAAACGAATGGTGCAAAAACTGCCAATGCTATCATCCATTTTAAAACAATCTGGTGGCGGAGGGGCGTTATCCTTCAAATGCATCTTAGAAATGCCTATGCTTTTCAGAAGTCAAATACTCAAGTATTCATTTCTGAGGCATTTACTTAGGAGTCATAATTTTAAATTATGGCATTTTTTAACATAAACAAAATTTATATAGTTAGAAGCCCAATGCCACATTTCAGAAAGTGTGACCATATTCATCAACAACAATTAAGACTTTTTCTCCTCATAGGCTTTCTGCTATTCTTGATAAGAAAAGGATCTATTTCAGAACCTCAAGGCTAAGTTGCTTTGACATAATTGTGTTTATTTTCAACTAAAATTAAATGTGACATCATGGAGTGTCAAAGCTAACAAAAAATGCCTGTACTTAACAAAACAAAAATTTTGTCTGAATCATCTCTGATGCTCACACTCTCTTCCAAAAGGCAGTTGCTCAATCTTCCAATGACTGCATAAAATGGAGTTTTGAGGCCAACTTTCTAGATTAAAAAAAAAAAAAAAAAAAAAAAAAAGTCATTCTTTAGCACAAACCTTCATTCCATCAAATTGGGTAAATGAGAAAAATTAAGAAAACTGAGAGCCACATTAATTATAAATAGTATTTTACTTTATCATTTCACAGATGGTCACTTGAGAGTTCATTGAAAGCACCAATCTAGGGTAATTTAGCAATGATGAAGAGAAGGCATCGCACAGACATTCTAATTTACAATATTCTGAACGAGGTAAGGCAGGAATGATTGATAACAGTAGATGGTTTCACGTGGATAGCTGTTTTCCCAAGCTTCCACTCATTTAATCTTGCAGCAACCCAAAGTTTCTTTTAAAGAGAAGAGGGAACTCTTGGGAAGGTTTCAGGGAGTTTGTGACCTTTCCAAGATGAGGAAAGGTCAGCTTCCCGGTGGGAACCACCGTTGGGGGTGTGGTGGTGGGGTGCCACGGCTGGTTGCGCTTTCCCCACGGTCCAGGACTGCGCAAAGCTGCCCTGCAGTGCTGGCGCCGGGTCAGATGGAGCAAGTGCGCGGAGGCCCCGCCGCCCCTCCCCGGGCTGCGTCCGCCACCACGGGCCACACTCACCCAGGCCGCGCCAGCCCATTGCACCGTCGCAGCTGTCCAGGACCGCACAGAGCTCGCCCAGCAGCGTAGGCGGCAGGTCAAACAGGAGCGAGTGCACCGAGAGCAAGCCGCGGGCCCCGCAGTTTCCAGCCGCCCAGGCCATGGCTCGTCTGCCGGACACCAGGGGCCAGGAGGAAAAGGGATGCCCAGCCCAGCCTCTGTACACCGCGAGGTGCTGTTACACAACCACGGAAATCATGCTTCCACGACACCGGCCAAGACAACAGAACAAGACGCACCCAGGCCTGGAAGGGGCGGGGCCCACATGACGCAAAGTGCTGCTCCCCACAGATGTCCCCAGGGACACCCAGCTTGGCCGTAGGGTCGATCTCCCTGTCTCCGTTGATTCTTTATCATTGGCTTAAGTTTTGAAGAGATTGTTCTTCCTTCTGGGATTGGTATGTGACTGATAGCCACAAAACAGTGAAATAAGGAGGGAGATGGGAACTGCAGTGCTAAAGGAGAATTGGGCTGCCTTGGCCTGACTTTCTTCTGGCGTGGAAGCATCTCAGACCTGTTATTACTTATTTTAAAAGCTGATTTCTGTCTGTCACGAAAACGATACATTGATGAACACTTGAAAATTCCAGAAAAAAACTGAGAGAATAAAATAATCACTCATAGACCCACCTAGCTGAAGACAACCAACAAGCACTCTAAATGTTTTGGTACATTTCCCTCCCAACTTTCATTGAATTTAATGAGGTCAATGGGTGTAGTATGAACTGATTATTAGAAAGGATGTACATAAATCATTAACAGAAAAACAAATGAGAGAACAAAGTACAATAAAGTTGTAGTAATTTTCTTCATGTGGCTGTCCCTTTTTCCACACTGTATTTGGTTTTACTATGTCCCCTTCTTTCTGGGCTTTCTTGATGCAATATTGTTTGACCACCTTGTCCTTCCTCAAAGGGCTTCACAGTATCTTCCTTTTGCTTTCAAAATGGAGTTTAAGTAAAATTGACTATTGCTTTGAAATCTCCCTCCATTCATGCTGTAACATCCCCCATCAGGCATGATACAAATGACAAAAAGAGGAGATGCTTTGAAAGTGATGAGAAAAATACCAATCTTCATGACTATAAAAGTGAACAACAACCATTAATTGAAAAAAATATCAACGCCTATTTGAAACCTTCCAGATTTCAGTGTTTGAGAATGGTGCCCCCCCATAAATCAACAGTGACAATACATTGTCATTTAGTATTACCTGAATTTTTGAAGTCGTTCTCAGCTAAAGTATTACACAACATATTTTTTGAAAATTGGTAAAGGTAATACTGTTTGGCCAAGAGTTAGTTTCTACTTCCCATTGCTCAAATAGCTAAGGTTCTATGACAATCTGTACATGCTTAAGAAGCCCTGTGTGTTTCTAAGAGGGACTACATGAACAAGGTGAGCAACTGAGGCAAGATACCAATAGTATGGGTAGTTCTTGACTTGATAGAACAGGAGAGCCAAACTGAGGTACACTGAGAAACCAGGAGATCATTGTGGGTGAGAGAAGTAGTCAGCAAGGCCTGTTTTGCCAGATTTTCTGATTTACCAATAAATAAGGGATTTTAGGGGAAAGCCAGATTACTTGTATGTGAAATCTACAGATATTACATAAAATTCAATGTGGGTAGTTAGTATCAGACTATGCTCCCTCCCCATTCCCTAAAATAGCCTCTGAATTTTGAATTCTGTATCATCAGATTCTATCACTTACTACTCTTCAGTCTTGCTGTCATCTTCTGCTCCCCCCACCTCAATTCTATTTCCTTATTTTTAGTCTGTATAGCTTCTTCTCACTGTCTTTTTCTTCAATACTAATCCTGTCTTAATTCTAGGTGGTTTAAAAAATATATGTAGAATGGATTATGATCTTTCCAATATCCTGCACTCAATTCTCTGACTCCTCTCCTCCAGTGAGTTTATCTTCCACCCTATTTTAACCACTTGTATGAACATCCATTCCCTAGAACTTGTTATTATCAATAACTGCACACTATCTATGCTTTCCATTTTATGAATCCACCCTCTGACCACACTGCTTGTCCTTGCGGTGCATTCCCTTTAGTACTCTGACCTCAACAATCCTTCCTTCTCACCATAATATGGTCTCATCCTCTTGAGGTCCTCATTTTTCTCCTTATTCCTAAATCCACACTCAATTATTATAATTCCCCCTTTGTATTTGCTCTTTATTTCCATGTACCCCTCTCATTTTGTTGAACTCTCCTGGCAAATCTACCATCCTGATCAAATCTAATCTTACATTTGTTTAGCTCTGCACCCATGTACCCAAGTGTAGCTGATAGGGGTGGCTGGGTGCGGTCAGGGGTAGGGCAAACCTTGTTAATTGGGTTCAGTTTAAAATCAAAGCCATGACTTTCAAGTGGGTCATTTATGCTGCCAGGTAATTACACTATATGCCTTTAATCCCTTTATTCTTCTAGTCTCCTCTACTGTTTTATGTGTTCTCTTTTTTCCTCAATTTCCATAATCTCTCCAATTTTTATGCTCTGCTGCTAATGACCTTGAGAATATTTCTTGAGAACACTGATGCATCAGGAGAAAAACTTCCACAGAATCTCACTACCACATCAACCTACCCAGCAACATTTTTACCAACATACACTCTCTCCCCTTTTCCATAGTTGAATTATCTAGGCTTCTATCTAAGTCTAATCCCTTCACTTGTGCACTAGGTCCTAACTTCTGTCTCCTACTCAAAGACATCAAGGACAGCAGTTCTCACTCTCTGCCATGTCATCAGTTTCTCACTCTTCACTGATCAATCCCATCATCATGCAAATATGTCATTTTCTCACCTTAAACAAACAAACAAAAACTTATTTAATACTACTTTCCTCTTCTATTAACAACCCCATTTCTCCACTCCTTTTTGTAGTAAAGTATTGAATATTCTAGCTGTCTCCAATTTTTCTCCTCTTAACTTCTCTTAAACCCACTCAGATTAGAACCTCCCCCCCCCCACCACCACCTTTCTCCATTGAAATTTCTCTCTTCAGGGTCATCTATGTCTACATCATTGCTAAAATAATAGTTTTGAATCCCCATCTAACTTGATCTATCAGTAATTTTTGACACGGTTGATCATCACCTCCTTCTTGGACACCTTCTTCATTTGTCTTCTAGATTCTCATATATTTTTACTTGCTTCACTAGTTACTCTTCAGCTCTCTTTCTCCTCTTTGTCCTTAAGTCTTAAGGTTGAAGTGCCCCAGGGCTCAGTCCACAGTTGTACTCTCTATCTAAACACACTCCCTTGGTGATCTCAACCAGTATTGAGGCTTTAAGTAATGTTTAACTATTGAGGATTGCCATGTATGCTTAACCCAGGCCTCTCTGTTGAACCCTGGATTCATGTCAAAACTTGAATTCTTTCATTTTTTTTAAAGATTTTATTTATTATTTTTAGAGAGAGGGGAAGGGACAGAGGCAGAGAGGGAAACAGACATCAATGTATGGTTGTCTTTCACCTGCCTCCAGCTAAGAACCTGGCTGGAGACCTGGCTTGCAACCTGGTTATGTTGCGCTGGCTGGGAATCGAACCAGTGACCTTTGGGTTCTCAGGCTGGCGCCTTATCCACTGTACCACCAGCCAGGGCTAAAACTTGAATTATTGATTGTGTCTCCAAAATCTAATTTTACTCACATTTCCCCACTCTAGGCTACTCCATCCTTCCAGTTGCCTAAACCAAAAATCATAGCCACCCATGACTACTCTAATTCTTCACAGACCACCTTCAATCCCACCAGCAAATCCTACTGATTCTATTCAGACTATACCTAGAATCTGACACCTTCCGCCACTTCCACTACTATCACCCTAGGTTTGGGTCATCATCATATGTTGTCTGATTACTATAGTTGTCCCCTAGCTAAAAGTAGCTTTCATTATTGCTTCTTACAAGCTTTCCTCAACACTACATCCAGAGTGAACCTTTAAATCAAATTTGATTATGCTTCTCCTCTTTTCAAAAGCCAACACTGACTTCTAATCTTAGTCAGAATAAAACTCAAACTCATTATACTGTCTGAATGCTCTCTCCCCCTTTCTCTCCTCCTCTGTTCTGTTACCCTCTGGTATTGTTTCTTTGTTCATTCTCGTACAAAGCCTAGCCATTCTGTCTCCTTGCTAGTCCTTGAACACACCAGGTTGAGTCCCACATCAGAGCTTTCATGCTAGCTATTACCTTACCTGGTATGCTCTTTCCATATGACAAAGGTCCACTCTGACTTCCAAATTTAAAAATTGCAGTGGTCCATGCACTGAGATTCAGGCTGGCATGTGACTGAAATTAGCAATAACACATGGCTTTGTGGGGACCAAGTCTCATTCATACCTCTCAGTCATTCTCTGGATCTGCATGGGAACATGTAGCAGTTCCGGCCACCTATGGAACCATTTTGCAACCACATGAAGATCATCAATATTAGAATAAGATGAGCTCTGGGGATGGTCTAGTTTATACCAATCATTATGCAAGGTACTATATCATCTCAAAGTTTTATTGTTCTGTCTCTCACATTTAGATCCATCATCTATTTGGAATTTACTCTTTATAATTCTTAAGAAGTAGAGAATCAAACTTTACTAATGGTGTTTTTAGTCAGTAAAAAGATAGGTCACCAGTTCAACTTGAGTTTGTTTTATACAATAAATCCTATTGTTAAGATTTGTATATGAGAATGAGTAATATGCTTATAAACTGTAAAGTCATAAAATGTAAGGTGTTTGCTTACTTTTATGGAAGTAAGGTTATTTCTTTCAACAAAAGCTTCCAATAACATAAAGTTTAAGAATTTAGTTCTAGAATACACAGTTCCAGAGATATTCTGAGTTCCACTTACTAAGTCTTTTGAGTATGATGGTTAAAGTAGAAACTGGGCAAATGTAAACTCATCAAAAATTTCCCAGGGATCCTGGGATGACATTATTCTGGATATATCTGCACTTCATTTTTTATATTGGAATGACAACAATATCACAAATCTTCACTGACTCATCAAATTTACCACCATCATTTTTTAAAAATTAAAATAACATGCCCTCTTTCCTGATTTTGCTTAGAACATTCTCCAAAGTGTTCTACATTTGGTATAGCATATGGCAATTTGGCCTTGTTTATCCATCCTGTTCTTTGCCATGCGTACCCTACTCCCACTGGGCTTTACTCTTCTCCCTGTTTTGCAGATGTTAGTCCCTTGAGAACCTCCTTACACTATTCCACTCTTCTCTGATTGGCTCCTACTTTTCTTTCAGGATTAAGCATTATCTCATTGAAAAAGCCTGGTTGGAAAGTGCTCATTAAATTTAGGGATTAATATTATTATTAAAATAATAGAATTAAAAATGCACCCTTATGAATAAAACACTTCTCCAAAGAGAATTTACAGATTGCTGAGACATCTGAAAAGATGGTGTCATTAATCATTAGAAAAATGCAAATTAAAAGCACAATGAAATATCATTTCATACCTATCAAAATGGCTATCATCATTAAATCAATGAACAAGTGATGAGAATGTTTTTAAAAATGGAACCCCTATGCACTGTTTTTAGAATACAGATTTGTGTAGCCACTATGGAAAACTGTGTGGCTGGTCCTCAAAAAATTAAAAATGACCATACATTGTCCCTCTCTTCCTCTCTCCTTTCTCGTCTAAGAATAATAAATAAAATCTTTTAAAAATAAAAATAAAAATGGATCTGCCTTGTGACCAATTTTATTTCTGTATATATCTCCAAAGAAACCCAAAACACTAATTCTAAACACTATATGCCCCCTTATGTTCATAGCATTATTTACAATGGACAAAATATGGAAGCAGCCCAAGTGTCCAACAGGAGATGAGTGGCTAAAAAAGCTGTGGTACATTTATACAATGGGATACTATTCAACCATAAAAAGAAGGCAATCTTGCCCTTTGCAACAGCATGACTGGACCCAGAGGGTATTAAGGTAAGTGAAATAAGCCGGTCAGAGAAAGACAAATACCATATGATTTTACTTGTATGTAAAATCTAATGAATAAAAAACAAACAAACAAAATAGAAACAGACTCATAGATATAGAAATCGGGCAGATGATTCCAGAAGGGAGAGGCCTGCGTGACTGGGTGAAAAAGGTAAAGGGATTAGTAAGAACAAATTGGTAGTTACAAAATAGTCATGTGGATGTAAAATACATAGGAAATATAGTCAATAATACTGTAATAACTATGTTTGGTGCCAAGAGGGTCCTGGAGACGTGAGGGGAAACACCTTTAGAAAGTATGGGATTATCTAACCACTGCGCTGTACACTTGAAATTAATATAAAATGACGAATGTGAAAATTTTTAAAAATGCATCCCCAGTGTAATTATTGAAGGAGTATATGACGTGTTTGTCAAACAGACGAATGGATAGAATTTCACTTCTAATGCTTCTAGCAACTCTCCAAGGCACCATTTCTCTTTAAAAAGCTCGCTGAGACAAGTTTCAGTTTCGATGACGCGGAGAAGGTCTTGCGTCTTCTCTCCCTCCCTAACCAAGCCATCGTTCTCTCGCACTAACGTCTTTCTGAGGCGAGAGCGTGGATTGGCTGAGGCTTCTCTCCGCGGAAGCCATTGGGCCAGTTAAGCCTGCGTTTCGTCTTCCGTCTGGAAGTGACTGTGCTTCGCTGTGTCGGCTGCCTCGTTAGGTGGGGTAGCTGGGGCTTCTGCAGCGAACATGGCCAAATCTGACCCCAGTTACCCCCGCTCCTCTATAGAGGACGACTTCAACTATGGCAGCTGCGTGGCCTCTGCCAGCGTGCACATCCGAATGGGTATGTCGCCCGCTCCCTTGGCGCCCTGGGGCCACCCTGATCGGCAGGCTTGCGCGGTGGGCCTCAGGAGGCGGCTTCCGGTCTCCAGCGCTCTCCCCAGGGGCTGGCTACGGAGCCAGCCTCTCTAGTTTGGGACGGGAAACCCTTCCCGCGTCCTCTGCTGCCTCCCAACTGCGGGCTGTGGGTACGCGCAGCTCGTAGATGTGCCCTCCCCGCCTCCGAGACTCAGAGGGTTGCTTTGGAGAGGCTTCTAGCGGCGTTCCCGGGAATCGAAACTGAAACCCATCCTTACTGAATCTTCCGTCTTCGGTGTAGAAAGAGAAAGATGGAAACCACAATAGCCTTAACTTGGCATGTTTAAATCAAAAGAAACTAGAGGCTATTTTTTCGGTGAAAAGTTAATTGTCTGATCGTTTTGACGTACATCAGCACCGAGTTATCCGCTGTGCTTCAGGGCATGTGAACGCATTTTAATTTTCTGTCTGTCTCGTCGGGACTGTAAGACCTGTGAGGGCAGGGATCTTAGCTATTCATTTTTTTTTAAAGATTTTATTTCATTAATTTTAGAAACAGGGGAAGGGAGAGAGGGAGAGAGGGAGAGAGACATCAATGTTGTGTTTCACCGGCCTCCAGCCACAGACTTGACTGGAGATCTGGTTTGCAACCTGGTTATGTGCCCTGGCTGGCGAATCGAACCTGTGACCTTTGGGGATCTTAGCTATTCTTGTTCACAATTTTTTTTCCTGCAGGACCTAGAACTCAACATAAGTCTGAGTATTCCGGGGGCAGTTGCTGGAAATGGATGTTTTCTAAGTCAGTCAAAATATACTAGTTTTAAGTTATTATTCAGTGTCCCAGTGGGCAGAAATTATTCTGAATTTAAAATGCTCAGTTTCACCCAGGTGGAATTCATTGACCACTTTAGTTCAGCCAGTTGATGACAAAGCTTCCCCAGATTTTTATCCTGTCAGAGCAGTTGGAATTTGTTCTGGAAAATTAATTATGAAGCTCTGATGTACTAAGAATCTTGATTTCTAGTATCTATATTTTTGAAATTGAATTTTGGAATTTTGTTGGCAAGTGAGCTTAGTTTTTGTCTTTAAAACATTTTTTTAAATTGTGGTAAAATACACGTAACATTAAAAATTAACCATCTTAACCATTATTAAGGGTACAGTAGTGTTAAGTACATTCACATCGTTGCACAGCCAACTTCCGGAACTTTTTCATCTTTCAAAACTCTGCACTCATCAGAGAACTTCCTTTTACCCCCTCCTCCCAGCCCTTAAACTACCTTTCTACAGTCTGCTTCTCTTAATTTGGCCATTCTAGATACTTCATGTAAGTGGGATCATACAGAATTTGTCTTTTTGTGACTAGCTTGTTTCCATGGGCTTGCTTTCATGGTGCATCCATCCCTGGTGTAGAATTCCCTTCCTTTTTAAGGCTAAATAGTCCATTTTATGTATAAAACCAATTAATTGGTTGGTGGACATTTGGGTTTCTCCCACCTTATTATGAATAATGCTGCTATAAACATAGGTATACTAATATCTTTTCAGGACCCTGCTTTCAATTCTTTTGGATATATACCCAAAAGTAGAACTGCTGAATCATATGTGCTTTGGGAAAAAATCAATTTTTCCATCAGGAAACCCCACTTCAACCTGTGTCTCTTTTACTTCTCACAAAGAACACTTCTGACATTTCTGGTCACCAAATGTGTGGGTTGTTTTCCCCCAAAATCAAGCAATTCTTTGTTATACCACCTGGGTGTACTATAATACAACTCAAGCCTGACACTATCTAGTAGGAAATAGCGTCAAATCCCACAACTTAAGGGCTCAGTCCTGCAAGGCTGCTCCCACCACACTTCAGATGCTAGTCACACGTAGTAGGTCCTCAGGTTACCCATAACTTTTGTCTGACTTGCGTACAAATTGGAGATTCCCATGATTCCATACTCAGGTTTGATAAGTTGCTAGAATGGTTTACAGAACACAGGATACCCCTTTCATTTACCAGTTTATCAGAGGATAGAGATGAACAGCCAGGTGAAGGGTACATAGGGCAGAATCTGTTGGGATGGTCCCAAGAGCAGGAGTTTCTGTTGTCATAGAGTTGGAGTGTGTCACCCAGCCAGTACATGGATGTGTTCACCAACCAAGCTCTCTTAACCCCACACTATTGGGATTTTATGTAGACTTCCTCATGTAGATACGATTGATCTTCAACTGCATTTTCAGCCTTTCTCCCTTCTCAAAAAAAATGTGGACTGGAGTAAAAGTTCCAACTTCTAATCATGGTTTATTGTTTCTGGTGACCAGCCACTGTCCAGGAGCCATCTAGAAGCCAACCCAAGAGCCACTCAGTAGAACAAAGACATTTCTATCACCCAGGATATTACAAGGGACCAGCAGTGTTAGGAAACAGGGTCAAAACCCAAATGTAACAGAAGGTGCACTAGTGCTCTTATCACTTAGGAAATTATAAGGGTGTCAGGAACCAGAGACAGACACTGATATATATTTTTTATTTTCTTATAATATGGTAATTCTATTTTTAATTTTTTGGGAACCACCATAGTGGTATGAATATGAATAAGACACAGTCTGTGTTATTAGAGGATTTTAGTCTTAATAGTCTAATGGGAGTAAAGGACAAGAAGGACTTGTCAATTATAAAATAAAATGATTAGAAGTTATGTTTAGGGTCCCTTGGGAACATGAGGAAGAGCACATAATTCAGACTGGGAAAATAAGAAAGGCTGAACCTTGAGCAGTTAGCTAAGAGTATGAGGGAAGAAAGATGTTCTTATCGGTATATTTACATAGAGGAGTTGGAAATGGTTAATGTTTTACTTCTCAGTGGTAAGTTGGGTGTTTAGTATTTATATTATCTGTAAATTAAAAGACTTTTAATAAGTATTTTTAAGTCATTAGGCCTTGGAGTTAATTTATGGGTATCGACAAAATATTATGAAAGTAAGAATTTCTTATTGTATAAAAATTAGGGATAGAGGTACTATAAGTGAGAACTAAAAACAGGTGTGTGAAAGTAAGTTTATATATTGTTTGCCTTTTAAAAGGAAGTTTCACTTTAGGGAAACATTTGTATTGCTTGGAAATTAAAATTTCTTTTTAAATTTATATGTAACTATATGCTTTCTAGTCCTGCATTTCAGTTTCAAGACAATCCTTTTTTTTAAATGCTGTTTTTAATCTTTTGTTGTATGCTGCGCTATTTACAGTATGTATTTAGAACTTTTGCTTTTTTTATTTTTTTTTTTAAAGATTCCATTTATTATATTTTTAGAGAGAGGGGAAGGGAGATAAGAGAGAGAAACATCAATGTATGGTTGCCTTTCACTTGCCTCCAGCTACAGACATGGCTGGAGATCTGGCTTGCAACCTAGTTATGTTGCCCTGGCTGGGGAATCGAACCAGCGACCTTTGGGTTCGCAGGCCGGTGCCTTATCCACTATGCCACCAGCCAGGGCGCTCTGTTTTGAAGAAAACATTTACAGTCTGACCCATTAATTTTTTTAAAAAATTCATGCTTCTTAGAGGATCGTTAACACAATATATTTTCTTTGGAAGCATTTTCTTTAAGTTTTAATTACAGATTATATTACTTGGATTAAAAAGTAAGAATGACTGTATATAAAAATTTAACATTTATGAGAAGAAATTTGATTTTGCTGTTTTATGTTAAATACTTAATAAAATAGTTATGTGTAATTTTTTCTTTTGTAGCCTTTCTAAGAAAAGTCTACAGCATCCTTTCTCTGCAAGTTCTCTTAACTACAGTAACATCTGCTGTTTTTTTATACTTTGAGTCTATACGGTCATTTGTACATGAAAGGTAAGATGATTCTGAATCACTTTCAGCTGCTCTGTATTATCAAAAGGGCATAAACAAAGTTTTTTTTTCTATTAACTTTTTATATTTAAATGTAAAAACAGTTAATTATTGACCCTTGTAAATAAGCTTATAAGGAAAATATTTCTATAACATGGTATTTACCTCTGAACTTTTTAGCTTAAAAACCCTTATCTCCTGGAACAGTATTGAGATTTTTTACTGTGCAGTTTTTAAGTCTTAATGTTTATTAGATGTATGCCTTGTCCCCAAAGCCTAACAGAACACTTGAAAAATAAAGGTATTTAATAAATACATATTTATCTTAGTGTTGGCTCTTGACTAGGATAATTTCACTGAAAGGTTTTCAAAGGAGCACCATATGGTTTATCACAAATTTGCTTAAGATCTGACCTCCAAAATAATTATTTTCAAGGCTAAAAGTAATATAGAATCTTTATTAAAGGAAAGGTAAAATGCGGAACGAGTATTTTCTTAGGAGAAAACAATTTCTATCTTCCCTTCCGCTACATAAGAAGAGTTCTGAATTGTTAGTTTGCTGTTTGGGGAAAAGTTCTTTAATTTAAATTATACTTACATAGCAAATACCCTTAAAAAGTAGTTAGGTGTAAAATATGTTTATCATTTAATAACTTTTCTTTGCATTTTAGTTAAAACACAGTATGCTAGATGCAGAAATTATTAAAATATGATAGAAGTTCATGAAGTAAAAAGAAAAATACTTTCCCTTGCATTGTGGGCTCTTTTCTTTGTCCTGCTCCTCCTCCCCATCTCACACTCCCCAAATTTCCCAGATGAAAAAATAATTTCTTTGTACAGTTTGGTGTGGATCCTTCCAGATTTTTAAAAAATTAATTTGTTGTTTTATTACAGTTGTCCCATTTTCCCTTATTGCTCTCCCCTGCCCTGCCCTCCCCATTCCTTCTCCCGTAGTCAATTATTTTTGTACTTTCACAAAAATGTAAAATAGACAGTTGTTAAATTTGATAATACTGTTTATGCTTTTTATGAACTTGAATCTACTTTTCATTTTGTCTTTTAGTCCTGCCTTAATTTTGGTGTTTGCCGTTGGATCTTTGGGTTTGATTTTTGCATTGACTTTAAACAGACATAAACATCCCCTTAATTTGTACCTGCTTTTTGGATTTGTGAGTACTTTGACAATTATCTGTCCCTTTAATATTTATTAGAGTTTTAAATTTATTTAGTTAATTGAATGTTTATATGAGTAATAGAAGAACAAAAGCAATGAGTTTTTTTTAATTGAATATTTTAGGATATTACCTGTCATCTTAGTCTGTAAAATTTTTAAACTTTGTCAGTTTCAAAGTATTTTCTGTATCATGATATAGTAGAAAAAATAATGCATTGGAATCACATGACTTGGCTTTGCCACTGTTTAGTGATGTGACATATGGCAGGGCATTTAGCCTTCCTGTACCTAAGTTTTCTCATATGTAAAATGAAAGTATTAAAGTAGATTATCCCTGTGATACTTTCTACCCCTAATATTCTGTGCTTTTCTTTGGAAAAAAAATTATATTGTGGCCTTCATTTCATAGGCTTTAAATTGAAATCTTTATGCTTAACTCCACAATGTTATTTTTATGCTCTATTTTTTTGTGTGTGTGTGTGTTTGTTCATTTGTTTTTAAGATGTTATTATCTTTAGAGAGAAGGGCAGGGAGGGAGGAAGAAAGGGAGAGAAAGATCAATGTATGGTAGCCTTTTACCTGCTTCCAGCTAAGGACCTGGCTGGAGACCTGGCTTGCAACCTGGTGATATGCTCTGGCTGGGAATCTGGATTCACAGACCGACACCTATTCACTGCACCACCAGCCAGGGCCTTATACTCTGTTCTTTTAAAGGACCATTTTTGTTCAATTGATGTGCTTTGCTTTTTTTCAAAATCATGGTTGGGAGAACTCAAGTTTAGTCATGTTTGTTGAGATATTTGTGAAAATTAAAATCCAAACCACTACTTATAAAAACTCAATCTTATCGCCCTGGCTGGTAGCACAGTGGTTAAGGCCCCGGCCTGCGAACCCAAAGGTCGCAGCCAGGACACATAACCAGGTTGCAAACCAGGTCTCCAGTCAGGTCTGTGGCTGGAGGCAGGTGAAACACAACCATACATTGAAAACAAACAAACAAACAAAAAAACCCCTCAATCTTAGAGTATGACCAGAATAAGTCGGTAATTCTCAAGTTACGTATTTTTTAAATTATTTTTCCCACTCTCATATCCAGAGTGATTTGGGTTCTGACTTATAAATTTATATCAAACTAATGTTAAGAATATTTAGACTCAAATAAGATAGAAAATACTGTTTATTAGATTAAACTGCCTTAAACTAAAGCAAGTTTATGAATTCTGATGTTTTTGTTAATATAATGAAATAAGAGCCCTTGACTTTGGAAATTTTAGTTATAGGAAAGGTTATTCATTTAAATCTTAGGTGCTTCTGTTTGCCAGGTAGCAATACTCTAACTCCAGTTATTGCTAATGTCAGGCAGTTGATTTTAAGGATATAAGATCTTGGGAACCCACCAACCCACCCCATCAGGCCTCAAGGAGAAAAGAAACTAGAAGGAAGCTTCTAGGAATGATGCTATTGTAAGAAATTGAACAAGAGTTTGCGGTATCCTCTCCCTTCCATGACATTTCTTTATTATTGTACAGCCGTCCTTACAGAGTTTCTCCTCTGCTATCTTTAGTTTAACATGACCAATTGTGGGCTCTCGTATGATTGATTCATTAATGTTTTAGCTTCAGCTCCTGCTACCATTGCTTTATTCTCTGAATTTAGACTTCTAAGTGAGAAAGAATCTGATTGGCACAGCTAATTAATGACACAGGTCACACTGGAGACTGTAAGCCAATATGAGTTGACAGCCTCTGGGTTGGATGCCAACTCCTGCCCCAGTCAGCTGTCCTAAGATAGAAGGAGGAAGTACAACATGAAACGGCATCATATAGAGTTCCTCTTACACTCTTCATATAGCCAGTCTTTCAGAAAGACTGTGATTGATCTCTGTGTGGTGCAGCGGTATGGATCAGCTTTTGCAGAGTAGGGAGAGGACCCACCAGAAAAGCATCAGCCAAATGCTTATGGGCAAGATGTGGTCATTTACTGCTACAACTATTGATCATGCCCACAGCTAAAACAAAAAAGTATGTAAAATGCATTTCTGATGACTCAGAGACTTCTGATACTAGGTTATTTTGTCCTGCTCCACCAAAATAAGGAAGGGGGTAGACCTCACTTTGCCTTAGGAGGCATGTATGTATGTATGTGTACATGAATGTGTGTGTATACACGTTTAAAAAGGGACATTATTTTGGGATGGTATTTTTTCCTAGTTTTACCTTTTCTCCTGTTTATACTGTTCTTTTTCCTTCTGATATTTGAGCATGGGGTAGGATTTCTTACCTTAAATCATATCACACATATCTAGAACATTGGCCCCCAAAACATTTCTATCATCTTTTGCTACTACTTCCCTGACACTATCAACAACAAACATTATAACAAAATGTGTCAGTGGCTTCATTGCCTCCACATCTATGTACAATTTCTAATACCATTTTTGCTCTGGTTCTAATGATTCCTTGATTTCAGGTAGTGATTTTATAGAGAATGCTTCTCTATATGATTACATAGCCACTGCTGTTACTTCTGGCTTTGCTTTTCAGATAAGATCTGTCAGATGGTTGATAAAAAAACAAAATCTAAATAGAGTAAATATATAAAACAAAATATGTTAGGGGGAAAAAAGCTAGAGGTTAAAGCTCAATGTTCCTAAGTCTTTTATTTAGGATCTGAGTTCAGCTACTTGTTGTGATATGGCTTAAACAGTGACTAAATCACAATGGCTTAAACTAGATGGTTTATTTCTCTTTTGTGTAAAAAATATGAATGATTGTTCAGTGTAGTTGTCAGGAGCCAACGTACCTGCAATGTTTCAGATGTTCCTAGTGTCGTGTGTTATAAGATGTTCACCATCATAGCTATATTCCATCCAGTTATTTTTTGTTAAATGAGAAGAGAAAGCAGAGGATGCCTCTTTGTTTTTAGAAGTTGTACACGTCTCTACTCACAACCTGTTGGCTAGATAGAGTCCTGTGGCCACATTTAGCTGTAATGGATACTGAGAAATGTAATGTTTAATCTTAGCAGCTGTGTGTCTTGGTAAAAATTCTGTTACTAAGGAAGAAAGAAATATTGTGAGACCATTTTTTAAAGAATCTGCCACACCATAGTGCTACATATATATTTAATATGAAATTAAGAATTAGTGATTCAATATATTTAATATTCCTGTTTGAGTGAGAGTTTTAAACTTTTATATGTGCACATGACTTGTAATCGCATTTTTATTTACATTACACAGAGTGAGAAAATAGCATTGTCTGTGTTATTTCTATAATCTTCCCCTCACAGATATGAAAAATCTAGTTAGAGTTTAAGGAGTGATAAGATCAAAATTAGGATATAAATATTCTCAATATATTCAGGTCTTATTTTCATTATGGTGGGCTCTGAAGCTAAAATAAGATCATGCATATGGAATCACATTGAACTAGAAATTAGAACCAGGTACATGACATTGTATACATTTTACAGGCATTTATGTAATTTCAATTTCCTTTTCTTAGACATTGTTGGAAGCTCTGACTGTGGCCTTTGTTGGTAAGTCTTAATTGTGCTTCTGTTAAGTTACATGTACTTTTTAACATAGATAAATATTCTGGGTAAAAAGGTATTTGGGGCTAAATCATGGAATGTCACTTAAAAATATGGCACAAGACAAAGAATTCATAAAATATAGGCAGAGATGAAATGTTTATACTTTCTATAGTTCAACTGAGCTTAGAGGAAGAGGAAAGAATTAGAAAAACAATAGGAATGGAAACCAATATTCATTTCCATTTATAAAGATGAAACATTAGCTAATCTTTGCCCTAATTTAAAGGGATCTTAGAGGAGCTGATTCCTGTTTTGAGCCATGTATACTTTCATCACAAGCACAGCCTCTTGAATTGCCTGTATTCAACTATGCTTTGTTTTAAATCCTCCTGTTTTGTCAGATGGCCCCACAAAAATCTAGTAACCTGTGTTGTGTTTAGTGTTAAATATGTGTTTGAAAGGAAGTGTCTGTTATAGTTCCTTGATGTAGTACCCTATGTAATGCCTCAAGTGAAATATTTCATGATCCGTTAACAGTAAAAATTCTGACTGTCTCAAAATGATTAATCCAGAGTATCAAGAGTCAGCATTAACTATTACTATCAATAAAGGAAATTGTTAATCTTTATGGTTAATATACTTACCTATTGTATCAGTGCAATATAGATTTATTGAATCTATGTATTGTTTGGTAATCTACCTCTTTTATAAAAGAATCAGAATATGAGAATATAATAATACCTACTAAACTAAATAAGATTGAAATTTCATACCATAGGAAGTATTAATATTTACTTAATGTTGGCATTATTATCTGTTGTTATTTATTAATGTTATTATTAAGTCCATCTCTGCCCTCCCTGACTCCCACCATTTGTAAGGGATATAGAAAAGAGATTTATTTCACAGTTATTAGAACTGGGGTAGAAAATACATATATGGGATAATCTGAGAACATCATTTTCCTGATTAATTATGGTATCTTTTCCAAATAATCATATACTAAAATTACTGAAAAGAAGCAAAAGTGATTGATTTCATGTTTTACCTTTCTGTATTCACCTTCCTAATCCTCTAATGGCATAACTAGAGGAATTCTAACAATGTAGCATTTCAAATAGAAAGGACTTGGATAATGAATTCCTGACAAATTAAAAAGAAGTTAAATGGTTTGGGGTTCAAAGCAGTTAACTGCCTTTAAAGAGATTACAATTTATCATTCTCTTAAAATGTTAAGCAGTTGTATTGCAATAGCCATAGTCAGTCCAGAAGGTCATTCTAAAATTAAGGAAGGAGATTTGGTATACAGTGTACTCTGAGATAATGGAGATTTAGATATAAAACAAATAGTGTTCTCTGCAGGGTCAGTGAATGGCAGGCAATGCCAAATAGCCCCAATATTTTCTTGCCCATTTTCTTTGATTTGGGCTGATGAACTTCATGCAGTTAACCAGATGATGGCTAGTATTGCTATATACTACCTAGGTATTCCCAGCCATCCACAGGACCTAGAGTCATCACTATTGATACCTAAGCCATAATGGACAATCACTACAGATAAATTGCAGCTGAAACAGGGATTGGGTGAGAATCATTTCACCTAAAACCCCTAACTGGCTAGCCGTGTAATCGCCAGTCATTTAACTTCCTAATAATGTGACCCTGCTTATGTTTGTATTGTGAATATCTGGAGCCCTATTTATTGCATTATGGTTGTGGTTTTACTGGACCAATCAATATTCAAGGCTGAATGAGGAATCTTTTCATAATTGTTTTTTATTGGCAAGTAGTACAGTTAAGAGCATTTCAATTAAATCCCAGAAAGCAAGCAGTTTTATATTATGTTCATATGAATGTTTAATCAGTATTTTTTTAATTTTACAGTTACTTTCTATGATGTATATATTATTCTGCAAGCATTTGTACTGACTACTGCAGTATTTCTTGGTTTGACTATATATACTCTGCAATCTAAGAAAGACTTCAGCAAATTTGGAGCAGGGTAAGTTATATATTCATGATAGATACCTTCAATATTATGCATAGTTTTGAGAGATATACTATACTGTTAGCTTTGTATACTGCCTTCTAAAGTGGAGCATAACGAAACTTTGAATTCTAGGACCAAGCCCTACTCTCCTAGAACATCCAAGGACATGAAAAGTGGCTTTGAGTCATTTCCTTCCCCTCTATATTGAAAGGGAAATAAATGCACCCAAAAATCAGGTTTCTAGAGTATAGGCTTGTGTGCTTTATAAATGATATGAATTTGCCTGTATTATTTAGGTATTTGTCTTACCATAAATGTTTCCAAAGACCATCCACATCTTTGTGGTAAAAGCAAGATTTTGGAGATGTCTGCAGGAACCTTAAAACCTTTTGATCCATTTGACTAATTTGTATCCTTCTTCAAACTAATAGATACATGAAATGATTTTTTTTTTTTTTTAAGATTTTATTCATTATTTTCAGAGAGAAGGGCAGGGAGGGAAAAAGGGAAAGAAGCATCAATGTATGGTTGCCTTTACCTGCCTCCAGCTAAGGACCTAGCTGGAGACCTGGCTTGAAACCTGATTATGTGCCCTTACTAAGGAATCAGCGACCTTTGGGTTTGCAGGCCGGCACCAATCCACTGAGCTACACCAGCCAGGAGGAATGATCATTTTTATAGTAAGACAATGGTACCTGATTGTCCTCACTTGTTAAGAATTAATAGACTCTTCTGAGCTCACCCTGGCTTCCTGTTGGCACATATTCAGGCAACCATTTTCTGTTCTTTTTCCTGTTACAACACTAAAAATTTACAAAAGTGGACTCTTGCAAAACTTTCGTTTCTGCCCCCACTTTTTCCTGGTTATCCAGATTACCAGAAATCTTTGTTGGGATAAAATACAGTTGGTTACGCAACACTGACAACTGTGCAGGATGCATATATAGTTTTATCAGAGTTTGATTTAGGGGGAGGTAACATTTTTTAACTCCTTAATTGGGGGACTTCATACACATTTATGGATCTGTATGATAAAAGATTTGCTCTTTGCTTCTTCCTATCCCAGTCTCTAACTGCTCCCCTCCTTACCATTCTACTATATTCTAGAACTCCTGGTATTGGGTTGGTCAAAAAGTATGAATGGTTTTTTCCATAAATTAAAAGATACTTTATTCATTTTCACCAATACCTTGATTGATTTGGATATTTTGAATAAGTTAATTATTTCCTATGTGGTATAATATTGATTGTTCTCAATGTCTCAAGTTGATCATTATCAACTTTAATGGGTCTACCCTACCACATGGTTTCATCCAGTGAGAAATGGCCAGTACCAAACTTTGCAAACCACTGTTCACACAGTAGATCAGTCATAGCACCTTCTCCACACACTGCACAAATCTCTGTGTACTTTAAAGATGTCACTCTCCTGCATTCTAGCTTGTGTAGTTTCTGACAAGAAGTCTGCTGTCTTTATCTTTTCCTTTGTATGTTTTTTTTTTTTAATCTCCTAGCTACCTATAAGATTTTTTTAGTTATTTTATTAACATTTCCAGTAAGTTGGTTATGATGTTCCTTGGTATTTTTTTTCTTCTTCTAGGATATATCAGTTTAAACTTTTCATTAACTTTGGGGCATTTTCAGCCATTATTTCTTCAAATATTTTTATGTTCCTTTTCTTTGAGACTTTGATTACATATATATGTTAGACTTCTTGATGATGTTCTACAGTTTACTGATGCTTTGTTCATTTTTTCCTAGTTTTTTTCTATGATTTATTTTGGTTATTTTCTGCAGCTGTTTTCAAGTTCAATAATCTTTTTTAAATTTTTATTTATTATTTTTAGAGAGGGGGGAAAGGAGAGAGGCAGAGAGGGAGAGAGACATCAATGTGTGGTTGCCTTTCACCTGCCTCCAGCTACGGACCTGGCTGGAGATGTGGCTTGCAATCTGGTTATGTGCCCTGGCTGGGGAATTGAACCAGTGACCTTTGAGTTCGAAGGCCGGCACCTTATCCTCTGTGCCACCAGCCAGGGCATCTTTTCTTTTTTAATGTCTTAATCTGCTGTTAATCCCTGTCAGAGTATTTATCATTTGATATACTGTATTTTTTAGTCTGTGGAAATTCAGTTCAATTTGAATTTTTCATTTCTCTCATAAGGGTGCTTTCTTCTTTCTCCTTGAACATATGGAGTATATATTTTAATGTCATTGTCTACTAATTCTATTTTTGCGTCACTTCTGAATTGGTTTCTATTTTTTAGTGTGTGTGTGAGTTGTATCTCATAAAATTATAGCAGTGGTAAATTTATGTACCTAATTAATTTCTGTAATACAGCAAAAAGAAATAGAGTACATTTGGGAACTTGAATGGATAAGCATATTCACAGAGTAATTTGTTTTTTGGTTTAAAAATGCAATTTTGTGTATATATTTTCTAGAAGTTTTATAGATTTCTGAATTAAAATACTTCTAGTGCATTTCTACTTAAATCAATATTTTCTTTGCATTTCAACTGAAAGTTTTAGAAATTGACACTCAACTGGTTTTGGACACCATTAAAACAATTGTTGACTAGATAGCTGTTCTTTTGATTTCTGAGTATTCTACAATATTCATTGTATGTTTATGAGTTCTTACATTTCAGTTATTCTTTGACAAACATCAGACTGCATTTATTTCTTCAGAAAATGTTGAATGGGTTTACAAAGCTTTTTTTGTAAGGAACAATATTCTAAATAATTAATATTTTGTTTTTATAGACTGTTTGCTGTTTTGTGGATTTTGTGTTTGTCAGGAATCTTGAAGGTGAGTTGTTTAAGAATGGTAACTCAAAATAGAATTCTGACCATGTCAATATAAACAATCTTTAAAAAGCTATCTAAGCTATATTCTTATGATAGGACACGTAATTGATTATAAAATTATCTTTTGAAAAATCAAGGTCTTAAATTAGCATTATTTATTGAAAAGAAAAGATGAACCAGTGAGTTAAATTACATAGAAAGAGGCCTTCGGTTGTAACCGCTAATCTCCAAGTGGCACACGTCATTATGAAAAAGAAATTAATATTTTGGATACTACTGTTTAAAGACAGAGTAGGCCTGCTTTGCCTTTCTTTGTTTTTAACATTTGTATTCAAAGCTGTGTGGCATATATAATTGTAGAGCAGGTAACTTAAGTGTGTTTATAATAGGGTTTTTAAATACAAATGTACTATTTTAACCTCTTGCCTACAGTTATTTTTTTATAGTGAGACAATGGAATTAGTTCTGGCTGCTGTAGGAGCTCTTCTTTTCTGTGGATTCATCATCTATGACACACACTCATTGATGCATAGGCTGTCACCTGAAGAGTATGTATTAGCTGCCATCAACCTCTACTTGGATATCATCAATCTATTCCTGCACCTGTTACGGTTTTTGGAAGCAGTTAATAAAAAATAATTGAAAGCAGTATTGTAGAAAACTTAATTTGGCAAAAACTATAAGTTCTCCCCTTAAGATCAGGAATAAGACAAGGCTATCTACTCTCTCCACTTCTGGAAGCTCTAGTCATAGCCATCAGACAAGACAAAGGAACCAAAGGTATCCAAGATGGAAAGAAGAAAGTAAAACTGTCATTGTTTGTAGATAACATGATAGTGTACATACAAAACCCGATAGACTCTACCAAAAACCTACTAGACCTAATAAGCAAATTTAGCAAAATAGCTGGATATAAAGTCAATATTCAGAAATCAAAAGCATTTTTGTATACCAATAATGAAACATCAGAGATAGAAGCTAGAAAACAAATCCAATTTATCATTGCAAAAGAAAAGTAGAATTCCTGGACGCAGAATCCAGGCCTTCATCATCATTTCCAGATATGCATTGGCAGAATTTTTGACCCCCGACTCCTCCTTACCCTGGCCCAGGAACAGGAGGTTAAGGTAGTGGGAGCAGCTTCTGGGGCACCCTCCCCTTGGGACAGGTACCAGAGTCTCCGTCACATGTCATGGTTTAGACCATGGTGGCCCTACGGGAGCAGCCATTCTCCAGGACGTAGTGGCAGCTTCCCCAGGGCCGGTTCAGGTCTCCATCCACTGGCAGCTACCCTGGCTCCTACTCCAGTGTCCCCCGGGGGGTCCTAGCAGCAATTCAGCTACTCCCCAGGGCATCATCCCATCCCCCCACCCCCACCCCCAGGGTTCTCCAAGGACATCTACCCCTTTTGGATCAGGGCATGGTAGAGAAAAAAGAATGTCTAATGAGTTGGAAAGTTATTTCAAGCCTTCCATGCTTGAAGATCCTTGGGCTGGCCTAGAACCAGTATCTGTAGTGGATATAAGCCAACAGCACAGCAGTACTCAAACATTCACAGGGGAAATTCAACTGGCTCAGTGGATAAGATGCCAGCCTGTGAACCCAAAGGTCATAGGTTCGATTCCCCAGCCAGGGCACATAACCAAGTTGCAAGCCAGGTCTCCAGCTAGGTCCGTAGCTGGAGGCAGGTGAAAGGCAACCATACATTGATGTTTCTCTCCCTCTCTGCATCTCTCCCTTCCCCTCTCTCTGAAAATAATAAATCAAATCTTAAAAAAAAAAAAAAAAAAAAATGGGCAAAGGACCTGTCCTCTGAGGACATACAAAGGGCCCCAAGGCATATGAAAGAATGCTCAACATCACTAGCCATCAGAGATGCAAATTAAAACCACAAGATACCACCTGTCAGAATGTCAATCATCAACAAGTCAATAAACAAGTGCTGGTGAGGATATGGGGAAAAGGGAACCCTGGTGCACTGTTGGGAATGCAAACTGGTGCAGCCACTATAAGATACAGAAACTGAGTCATTAAGTAATAAAAGTTTGAGCATAACTGACTTTTAAATACATTTATTACTTTATTTGTATGCAATGGACTTTGGAGCCACTACTAGAATATAGCAGGTCCTTGAATAACATTTAGTTCAGTGTTGTTTCATGTTGATGAGGAAAAAACATTCCCAGTCAGGATCACTGTCTGCATGACCCTTCATTTCATTTCTCACCTCTGACTTTGATGCACTTGATACACTTCTGGGTGTTAGTGTATCAGCAGCCAACTTTGGGCCTTTTTGGAGCAGCTGGGAAGTTAGGTTCTTTTTGCTTGTTCCTTTTTTAGAGCTTTGTCTTGAAGTTCCCATCATCAAGGGCCTGGGAACAGGGAATCATCTGAACCCCAGAAATCTTCCTAGTTTTTACTTACTGACTATGCAGATCAGGACTTCCACAGAAGAGACCTGACTACAGGGGCCACACTGGCTGGTACCCATAGTGTTAGTATTTCATTTAGAAGGAGAATCAGTCCAGTTCTTCTCAGGTACCCAATTGTATTCCATCCAGCTCTGAAGGAGAAAGAAGCAATGTCCAATTTGGTCCTTAAACCTTTTCCGTCCATCAGAGGTTAAAGTATCCTGAGGGCTGTAGTTTGGTTTCCTTCATCTTTGCCTATCACAGTGTATATACTCAAGTATATGAAAGAGGGAGTGAATTAACGATTACCATAGCAAGGCCATTTGCTCTGTTAGAATTGCTTTTATACAAACTGGTGAGGAATTTAGGTTAAAGAGGGTTTTTCAATAAGGTAGGCTGATTCAGTTTTTAAAATATGAATGCGGAATTATGACATATATTTAACATCAAGACATTGTTTTTTTTCTGGTGCCAAATGTCTATTCAGAAGCCTTGGCCTGGTATGGTATATTAAGCAAGGTGCAGTCAACTTGGAAAAAAGTGAGTTTTCTCTAATTTAAAATGCAGTGTGAACATTTATTTTTGGAAGAAGTGGCCAAGTTCTAATTTATGGTTAATTTGTAAAATAGAAACTCTTCACAATTTAATCTCGTTAAAGAAAGTAGGTTTCTCAGGCATGCTTTCTAATATACCATATGTTAGCTTTTTCAGCTGTTATGAAAAATTCATTACATTCTGAATTTAGTAATTTCCATATACGGCAGTTTCTAAAAGAATACAAATTTACAGAAAAAAGGTACCCACAAACTGTCTCAGAAAGAACCCTACTAGTAACAGGATAGGAATTTACTAGGCTATCATTAAAGATGATTTATTTCCCTTTTGCGTATGTTAAAAGTCTCTAAAAAAACACTGTACTGTGCTTTGTTTGAATTATAATGTAAAAGCGATGACCTACCACGTTTTGAGTTCCTATCATCTACCTACAATCAATTACGTTGTATTAGCTTCATTCTGTGGACAAGGATATCCAAGCTCTGAGACATTAATTCCTCATGAACATCACAAGGAAGTGCTGGAATCAAAAATACATCACTGACTTGTCTGGCTCCAAAGTCTATGCTATTAGGAGCATATATAAAACAATTGGGTTGTGACCATCACCTAAGACCTCTGGCTGGCATACATTAATTAGCCTGGTAGACATTGGTTAAACCGAATTACTTGGATCATTTTACCCTTTACACTTGTCTCTGGGATGGGAAAGGCCTTTTTGCTTTGGGTAAGAGCTTTGAGCTGTAACTATGAAAAATACATCGCACACCTTAAAGTGTACAATATGATAAGTTCTGTCATATATCACTCATGATGGGAAAACTAAATTTAGGGATACGAATTAAGATGATCACAATTCGGCCTCGGAACGGAGGATTCGGTCTAAGGAAATCCATTACTATTGTGTGAACCGGAGAGCTAAATGTTGGCTCTCATTGCCCTACCTGACAGGCCGGAGTCAGCTGGCAATGTCACTCCACGCGTTAAATTCTCAGGGCTACCCGGCCACGCCCGGAACCGGGCCCGGCAGGCGGCTAACCTCCACCAAGATTCTCTTCCGCATTCTTCAAATTCAATTTTGGAGCCTGTTTGGGAGGAGCCAGACTCCAAACTCAGCCCCGGCCCCAAAGGCAGGAAGCGCGTCAGCGCCCAACTCCAGAACCCGCCTCTAGGCTTCCGGACACACAAGGCTTCCCCGCACGTTAGGCTTCCGGCTTGCAATGCGCCCGGGGGTGGAGAGGGAGTGGAGTGGGCAGCCCGGAAGACGGAAGTGCGGGCACTTCCGGGCGTCGTGAGCGTGTGGACTGAGAGTGGCGATTTTTTTCTGGTGAGTTAGTGCGCAGTGGGACGTGAGTCTTGGATCTCGATGGCAGCTTCTGCTAGAGGAACTTATCTGTAGTCTGGTCCATCCCTGGGTAAGCTTGAGCCCGACCCAGAGACACAAGCCTCTCTTGACAGTGAGGGTCCCTCGTGCTGTTGGTGGCCGCGCTGCGGCTTCTCCGTGCTCTGTGCCAACTGGAGGCCTCCGTCGTTTCTTTTCGCTCACGTTACCCATAGCATTCAAGTTGCTTAACGAAACCCTTCTAACTCTGCTGCTGGCAGGGCTCGGGTTGTACCTAAGAAGACATACAGTTTGTTACTCCTGGCGTCCAAAAAACTGTTAAAACAGCCATTAACCCAACACATTTATATTAACCTTTGTTGTATATAACCATATATATATATAATCTCCAAAGCTATGTATTGGGAGCTCTAAAGGCGAAAAGATGTAGTAGAGCTCATAAATCACCGGGGATGACCTAAATTTCAGAGTGTAGCATGTATTTAAAAAGGAAGAGGATGCTCGTATTGAGAATAAAGGAGGAGGAGCTTAAAGGGTTAGAGACACCGTTTCTGAGCCAGTGAAGGAGCAAAAGCCTTAGAAAGGTCAGTTCTCAGGCACAGGGAAACAAATGTAAAGGTACTGAAGTGGACATAGTTTGGACTCTCACCCCCACCCACCTCTTCCCAGTCATGTCTTAATGACTTATCTACAACTCCATTATTGATGTATAATTAATACAATAAGCTTCACAAACATAAATCCATCAACATAATTAAAATGATGTCATAAATCACTCTCCAAAGTTCCCTTTTAAACTCTTTATAATCTCCTCCTTCCCACCCCACATCACATCCTCACTGTCCTTGCATTGTTACCAATTGGACTTTTTTTTTTTTTTTAATGTAATTGGTACCTGGGTTGAAATGGATCAGGATTTGAGAGAGTTGAAGAAGGCAAGGGGATCATGCCACAAATAACCTTGTAGGTCTTGAATATATTAATAGGAGGTGGGAAGTCATTAAAGAAAGGCAATCTTGTGGTCGAAGTTTTTAAAAGCTTGCACCAGCTTGTGGGTGATTTAGGGCTGGGAATAAAGGACGGGGGAAAAGCAAGCGTGAACACAGTCAAGTTTAAAAGAGCTAAGTTGACTTGAGGTGGTGGATAATGACTTAGGTGGGTGTCCTGTAGTATTGAGTGAAATCGGGATTGGGGGGAAATTGAATTTTTGCACCTTGTGTGGAAACCCCAAACTTTCAGAATTGGCTTGGCTTATAGCCAGTGACCCATAGGAGTTTGATTTGATGTTCTTAATTACTTAACACCTGTATATGGCCATGTTGATTCTCGCATAAATTGCACATTAAGTTATTATAAATCATGAACAGGGTAAAGTTTTACCTTCTGTTTGTTTGTGTTTTGTAGAGATAACTTTTGATCTGGTTTACAAGCATTTGCCTCTTTTTGATAGTAAATGTTTGCTTTTGAATATGTATATTTGTTGACTTTCCAGATAAAATATGGCTAAAAGCTTACGGAGTAAGTGGAAAAGGAAGATGCGTGCTGAAAAGAGAAAAAAGAATGCCCCAAAGGAACTTAGCAGACTAAAAAGTATTCTTAAAGTAGATACTGATGTTCTAATGAAAGATGTTCAAGAGGTAGCAACTGTGGTAGTCCCAAAACATTCTGAAGCGAAAACCCAGTGTGTGGTAAAAGATGAAAAAGGTGAGTATGCACTTTGTTAAGAAAAAAATTGTTTCCTATATCTGTTTTCTTTCTTCCTTTTGCTGTCTTGGATTCATTCCCACGCGGGCTTCCCTACAAACCTCCTGCCATGCCCACGTGGTTCTTTAAAGGCTTATGGTGCTAATAGAGATTTTATATCAAACTATTTTCTAGCCAGTTCATATGAACAAGCCATGTTTTCATATGCAGAGTGGGCCTTTGATGCTTACAAAATAGCCTAAAAGTCCCAGAAATAAACAGGCTACAGGAGTAGGCAAATCTAGATGCCATCATTGGAAAGTACAAAATTCAGTCAAAGTCAAGGCAGGATAAAAGTAGGTCTTTTTTTATCTTATCCCTTGCAAGAACTAGTTCTCATTCTAAAAGCCCTGTATTACTGTCCAGAAAATCACAGCATTTTCCTGTATTTGCTTTTGACAGATTTTAGGGACCTCTGTATTTTAATCATAGTCTAAAGTAGGAGGCTGCATCTAGTAGTTTAAGTACAAGGAAAAGATGGGGAGGGGGAGGCAGGGGGACAGAGAGGGGGATAGGGAGAAGCATTTAGTACATTGATGATATCCAACCATCACCTCTTTTATCAAGACATTTTCATCACCCTGAAAGGAAACCTTATACCTATGAAACAACCTATTCCTCTTTCTGTCTCCCCCAGCCCCTGCCTGGCAAGCAGTAATGTGCTTTCTGTCCCTTTGGATTTACCTATTTTGAATATTTCGTATAAATGGAATCATATAATATGTGATCCTTTGTGTCTGATTTTTTGAGGTTTCATCCACCTGCTACCATATATCAGTACATCCTTTTTAAAGCTAAAAAATAACGCACTTTTATGTATGTATCACATTTGGTTTTTTCCATTCATTTGTTCATGGACAGTTAGGTTGCTTCCACCTTCTGGCTATTTTGAATAGTGCTGCTGTGAACATTTGTGTACAAGTTTTTGTTGTATACATGTCTTAGTTCTTTTGGATATATAATTATGAGTGCAATTACTGAGTCATATGGTACTTCTGTTTACTATTTTCTGTCAGTCGCACCGTTTTACATTCTTAGCAACAATCTATGAGGGTTCCATTTCTTTCACATTCTTGCCAGTACTTGTTATTTTCCATTTTTTTAATGTTTATTTTTTATCCTCACTTGACATTTTTCTAAAAATTGCTTTTGGGTAGAAAGGAAGGGAGAGAGAAACATTGATACAGAAGAGAAGTATCAACTGGCGGCCTTCCATATGCCCCTGGGCTAGGGAACAAACCTGTAACCTAGGCATGTACCTCACTGAGATTCAAACCCCCAGTTGTTTGGTTATGGGATGACACTTCCACCAACTGATTCACATGGTACAGGTGCCCACCATCCCTTTTTTCTTAAGTATTGCCCCCTCCCAATGGGTGTGAAGTGATATATCATGGATTTGATTTGCATCCTCCCAGGGACTAATGATGTTGAGCATCTTTTCATTGTTTCTTGGCCATTTGTATATTTGGAGAAAGATCTTTTCAAGTTCTTTGCCCCTTTTTTAATTGGGTTGTCTTTTTGCTATTGATCTGTAAAAGGGTTTTTTTTTTCCAAGTTTCAAACTGACTTTATTGCAGTGAGTTACTCAAAAACATTTTTAATAATATATAATCTCAGAGTTATATATTCTGCATACTAGTTGCCCATTCACTCTTGAGTCTCTTGAATTTATCCTCTGATTTTATTTTCTCTCCTGTTTCCTTTGTTAGACTTTGTAATTTTCCAAACTTTATTGTGTTGAGTTATTTAGTTTTGTATATTTTTAACTTCCAAAATTTTTTTTTCTTTTTAATAGAATAAGGTTCTTAATCCATTCCTTCTCTGATTTCACTGAGGGTATTAATTAGTTCCTTTTACTGTAATTAATTTTGATCTTCCCTATGCATTGTTTATCTTTCTTCTTGGGTTCTCTTCCCTTCCACTCCATTATTTTTGTTTCTTATTAGAGGCCCTTCTCCAATTTCTGGTGATCGATACTTGTTTATATTTAAAAGTGAGGCACTCGGGAATGCAGGCTGTTGCAGCCTCTATGGAAAACAGTATGGAGTTTCCTTAAAAAACTAAAAGTGGAACTGCCTTTTGATCCAGCAATTCCACTACTAGGACTATACCCAAAGAACACCGAAACACCAATTCATAAGACCCTATGTACCCCTATGTTCATAGCAGCACTATTTACAATAGCCAGGTGCTGGAAATAGCCTAACTGCCCATCAGTGGATGATCTGATCAAAAAACTTTGGTATATTTACACAATGGAATACTACACAGCAGAAAGAAAGAAGGAACTTCTACCCTTTGCAACAACATGGATGGAACTGGAGAGTATTATACTTAGTGAAATAAGCCTATCAGTGAAAGACAAATAGCATATGATCTCACCCATTACAGGACAATAATGAACAAAACAAACAAATAAGCAAAACAGAACCAGATACATGAATACAATGAATAGACCTTCAGTGAGCATGGGGGAGGTAGGTGGGGGAGAAGGAGGCAAAGAAGGGGAGCAGTTTAGTCAAGGAACTAGTATGGAAGAACCATGAACATGGACAACAAGTGGAGTTGACTTTGTGGGGGAGTGGGTGGGTAGGGAAGGGGACAGAAGGGAGTAAAAAGGGGATGGATGTAATGCAACAACAATAGAATTAAATTTAAAGAAGAAGAATGAACATCTAAAATAAATAAATAAATAAATGTGCGGGGGAGGGCTAATCAACTGCTGGACTTGCAGAATGATGGGAATGGCCCTGGAAAGTATTTTAGAGGGAGACCTGTCTCAGAAATTGTAGGTCTTTTTTTCTCATTCAGAGGGGAATTCTCTCATCTTCTGCCTAGGGGAATGTCTGGCTGCCCTCATTCTTGGGGTATTTCAAGAAGTGAATGGGGATTAAGGTTGGGGCATTTAGTAATCCACCTGTTCTCAATATGGTTCCTCATTTCTGCCCCAAGTTCATGTTTCCCAATCTACTCTTTCAACTACCCACTTTATTTCTTAAGCCACAAACCTTGTAGTTATCCTTGATCCCTTGTTCCTTTATCTTTGGCATCTAGACCGTTAGCACATCCTGAGTATCACCAAAAAATATCAGAATCAATCTATTTTTCTCTTTTATGCTTTCAGTCTAAATGATCATCATCTCTTGGCTGAACTATGATAGCCTTTTCGCTTCTCTCTTCAGCTCTTACTTTCTTCTGATTCATTTCAGCCTATCAATCATTGTGACCCTTTTTTTAGAATATAAATAAAATTTTATCACTTCTCATGCTTAAAACTTTATATTGTCTTTTCATGTGCTTACCAGAGTTTATCATGTCCTACTTAATACAATTCTGGGGCAGAGATACAGAACCTCTCTTTAAAAAACTGCTCACTACAGGCTGAATTTTGCCTCGTTATTCTCCTCTCAACAGAATATTGTAAACTTTGTGAGGGCAAGGAGGTTATTTGAATCACTACATCCACCTAGAATAGCACCTAGAATAATCATTCAACAACTAGTTGTTGAATGACTAATACATACCAGGCACTATTCCAGGTACTGTGGAAACAGTGATGAATATCAGAGAAATGGCTTTCATTCTAGTGGAATTTACATTATTTGGGAGTAGAGAAAATAAACCAGATAAATGAATTAATATAATATCAGATGGTAGAGATCATGGAAACCCTTGTGTACCCCTGATCAGATCCCAGGACATTCTGGGCATATCTTTCACAGTAAATAAGGTTGGTGATGGATGTACCACAGCATGGTTGTACTGAGCTTCCTGCCAAGTCTCCTGTTAGGAGAGCTGAATCTCTATGTGTTATCTGGATAGAAAAATGTTACAGGATCTAGCCTGCTCTTTACTACTTCTCCACCTCTTCCAAGTTCACGTCATTAGAAGTGGCCATTCATTCCTGATTATCTCATTTACTTCTAAGGCCTGTCCATTAGAAATGTGGGTACATTTCTTATTGGCTCAACTATCTTATTTAGCTCAAGAAGGCACTTAATTTAAGAACCTAAGAATTCTAGCTTGCCATTTGCTCAGAACCATACACTTAACGTCTAATGCAGTAACTCAAACTCTTAACATCCCAAATGGTCCCTATGTAATCTTTATTATTACAAAGGAGGACAGTCATGACAATGCTCCTTAGAAAGTTTTTTAGTGACTAAATAAATGATGAGTCTTTCTTCACAAATACTTTGTGTCTTTCACAGTTGTAGGAGCACATGGCAGCATGTGTGTGACTTCATGGTAAGAGGCTTCCAGTGTGTTAGTGAAAGTGCTCTACACAAATAAGGGATGTTTTTTTCTTTTCTTTTTTTTAATTTTATTGTTGTATTACATCCTATTTTTCTTTTTTTAATTAATTAATTTATTTTTTATTTTAGTATTTTTAGAAAGAGGGGAAGAGAGAGAGGCAGAGAGGGAGACAGACATCAATGTATGGTTGCTTTTCACCTGCCTCCAGCCACAGACCTGACTGGAGACGTGGTTTGCAACCTGGTTATGTGCCCTGGCTGGGGAATCGAACCAGCAACCTTTGGGTTTGCAGGCCGGCGCCTTAACCACTGTGCTACCAGCCAGGGCGGGATGTTTTTTCTTTTATAGTTTTAGACCACTTTCACTTTTGATGTTCTCATTGCATTAATATGCTTTTATACAGGGTTGTTTTTTCATTTATGAGTATTAATAGTTTTCCTTTTTTTTAAATTCAGATGACATGAAAATGGAGACTGATATTAAGAGGAACAAAAAGACTCTTCTAGACCAGCATGGACAGTACCCCATATGGATGAACCAGAGGCAGAGAAAAAGGCTGAAGGCAAAGCGAGAGAAAGGGAAGGGGAAAAACAAAGCAAAAGCAGTGAAGGTGGCCAAGGGTTTGGCCTGGTAGACTTTCCTGTGCCACATGGGACAGATCTTTGATTAGAACGTATACACTGATTACAGCTTCCACCAAATGAAAACTTTGTTTCTGTATTTTAAAATGGGCCTTTTTCTTCAATTCAGACCCAACATAACTGCTCAAGTTTGTTTTGGAAATGGGAATAAAGTGTTTTATTTGATGAATGAAAGCTATACTGATATTTTAATTGGATGCTGTTTGATATACAGAGATTATCAGACATTAAAATTTTATCAAGTATTAATATGGTTGTGGTTGGTTTTGGTATTGGTAAAGATAAATGACACACTAACTCATTTAAAGAAATCTATATGGTGTTATTTTATTTTTTTAAGATTTTGTTCATTATTTTTAGAGAGAGGGGAAGGGAGGGAGGAAGGGAGAGAAACATCAATGTATGGTTGCCTTTCACCTGCCTCTAGCTGGGGACCTGGCTGGAGACTTGGCTTGCAGCCTAGGTATATGCCCTGACTGGGAATCAAACCAATAACATTTAGTGCTCAATCTACTAAGGCACGCTAGCCAGGGCAGTATACAGTGTTGTTTTAAAATACAATGTCAGTAGGTCTTATAAGCAATACTTGTTTGAGTTTCATTTTGTGTAATTCATAATAAATGGTATTTTTGCATAGATTTTGTTATCTTTCCATTGATCCTTAAGGTGCTCTAGTAGTAAAGACCAAATTCCAATATTAACATGCACAAATTAGTATGATCCATCTTTGGACGTTAGACATCTTGGAAACTAGTGTAATGTTTGTTGGTTTATATTATATAGCCTAATACAACGCAGCATTTCTCAGAATCAGTTTTTCCAGATACGTGGTAAAAAAAAATCAAACATTTCATGATCATATCAATTTGGGAAATGCTACTACTTTAATAATACACATAAATTATTTAGTATTTATTATAGAGATCTAGCAATAAGAAACTTGTTTAATTTTGACTCTTTAAAATTAGTATTCGGAGGAATAGACTACATACTCTTGGAAATGTTAGTATTTTAAATCTAGCATTTCCTCTGAAATTTCAGTGTGATCAATCATATTAACCATCACTTTATGTTCACGGGAACAACAGATATTTATTGAGTGCCTGCTGTGTGCCAGGGACTTTTCCAGTTGTCAGGGCGCAGGAAACCACACAAGGTATCTGCGCTCCCAGGTGTCTGCTCAGAAGAGGCTGTTTACGTCAGAGGAAAACCGAGTTAAAAGTGAGCTCTATCATAATAAGGTCACTTAGTCATCAAGACACATTTTGTGCCAGCCTGCTAGGCTGAGACCCAAGATAAATAGGACCTGACCTGAATCTTGTTTTGAACCTATAAAACTTAATGCCAGTAAAATCTTAAAACTTATTTTAAATAATAGACTTTCAATTTACTCAGTAGTTAGTTCACCGAAAAGTTGGTAGAGAATTTTTTAACACTTTAAAATGTCTTCTCAAAAAAACTAATAGAAGATATAAGTTTGAAAATAAATGTCATTCATGGCCTTTTTTTGCCTTTTGGTATAGTTAGAAACAATAGATGGAGTTTGTGAGGAACAGGTAAGTAAATATTTCTGAAGTAAAATTGCTAACATCTAATTTAGGCTCCGACAATACCAGCCTAAATATACTGACTAAATTACTTACCTTTTTTATCTGGAATTATCTGTTATCAAGTGATGTTACATGCTTAGTACTTATTTATATTCTGGCAGTTTTGACAGGTGTTTTTTAACTGGGTTTTCTTTATTAAGGTCAGAGGCCAATACCCAAGATATGTACGTTTTCTGTTGCGGATTACCTCTAATTGGACTACAGTGGTAGTTGCTTTGAGCTTTTATCCAGGGCCTCGTAATAATGTAGGTATGTTCACTTAAGTGCATTCAGTCGTGAAGTTTGTCTGGTCAGGATTTAAAGTTAACAAAATTGAACATCAGAACACCACTGTCAAAGAACTTATTTGGGAAATATATTCATAAGTGTCTTATAGCTTCTGGAAAGGCTGTTAAAAAGAAATTATCTTGCTTTGAGCTGTTAGACTGCACTGCCAGTGAGATTTCCCACCTCTAAAAGAGGAGATTTAGACAGGCATTCGAAAATGAGTGCAGGGATCTGATCACTCTTTGCTGCTTTATTCCTAAAGATTATAAATTACAAAGTATAGCAATGCCCTTTAATCTTTTAAGTGAGTAAAAGATTATTTTTTTGAAAGGCCATCATTTTTTTATTTGACTCATGTTTTCTAGGGAATTGCTATAGAACCACCAGATGGAGCTCAAGCTAAGCACCAAATCATTTTTGGAATTGGTTGGGCTAAATCACATTCTGAATAGAGTGTAACATTTATCTTTGCTTTTTTAAGAAAGGAAAATATTTGAGGATAATTAAAATTGATTTCATTTTATTGGCTCTCCATATGTCAGGCCTTGGTCTAAATTACTTAATCCTCAACTGCTCAAAGTTGCTAAGTCATCCAGCAATCAATGAGTTGGCTACTATTATTATCTCTTACACTGGGGAAACTGAGGCACACAGTCCATACAGCAAAACCGGGAGAGCTGGGACTCGAATGCAGACAGGCTCCAGAGCCTACAATGTTACAATGCCATTCTGTCTCTAAAGAATGTGCAAACTTGTTAAGAAAGAAAGGTGGTTTTAGAGAAGAGTACCTATAGTTGATTCAATCCATGAGGCAAGCTCAGGATCAGATAAAGAACATGTTTTATCAGAGAAATGATTTAAAGGTCCCTTCTCAAATCTCTGGGCCTAAATGGGACTGGAGTTCTCTAGGTAGCACTCCCCTAGAATGGGCTGACCCAATCCCAAAGATGAAGCTCAAGATTAGTAGTGCCCAGACTACTAATCAGAGAAGAAATGGGAACTGCTTTTGAAACTCTAAGGTAGAATTAAATAGTGGTTTTGACCACTCTTTTTTTTCTAATGTCACATTGCTGTAGGTCCCTTTTTCTCCCACTAGTTCACATGCTGTTTAGTATAAATGTGTCGCAGAATATGTTTACTTAATAGGAAGTTTGGATGTTTTCAAAATTTGAATCTATCTGGGATATGATTTTTGGGAGTTGGAGAAGAAAAAACTGACTAACAATGACTTGATTTAAGTATCTGAAGTGGACTGGGTAATGATGGCGATGGTAGTGGGGTATGTTTTAGACTAGTGAAGTGCTAGCCACAAAGGAAGATAAATAGAAATCTGAAGAGACTTCAAGGAATTGCCAAAATTATAAATACTTCAACTGAAATGCAGATGTTTGGACTGTTGACTAAGCTTACTAGCTAAATGACTGACTGCTGATGCCACCTGGCAGAGTGATTCAAATTCATATTAGGCGTAAAATGGAATTCTTTTCCCCTATATTTGCCAACATATGAAACTACCATTGCAACAGAAACATACCGATTTTACAAGGAATGTTGGAGGGGCACAGGGAGCTGTAACTACTCATGCCAGGTCAGAGACCACTGCTGTTCTCAGGGCCCTATCATGTAGCAGAAAAGTTGGGGTGGCTGCCTACAAAAGCCCTTAAGTTTTACATAGTTGAAAGCTAAGGATCTTCTGCACCTATTTTAGAGCAGGAGAAAAACAGAATGATATGTCATAGGAGACTCACTTGGTACATTAATAGTAATAACCAACATTTAGAGAATGCATACTGTGTCAAAACACTTTACCTATGTTATTTCATTTATTCCTTTAAACAAATGAGGAAGTAGTTTTGAAGAGAGAAGAAAACTTGCCCAAATTCATGCAGTTGCTATTAGTGAGCACTACTGTTCCAGCGTGTAGGCTGAATGAATGCATAAGATGGGATGTTTCAGAGAGACAAGATTGATTCAATCTAAGGAAGATCCTATCCAAGATGTTGGGAGGTGGAACGGGCAGCCTTAGGATTACTATCCTGTTAAGCCAAGGCTGGAGAACCACTTGGTTTGAAGGTAGCAGAAGGGGTTCAAATGTTGCGCAGTAGTGTCCCCTTATCTGCAGGGGACAGTCCAAGACCCCTAGTGGGTACCTGAAACTGCAGATAGTATAGAACTCTATATATACAATGTTTTTCCCTATACATCTTTACCTATGGTAAACCTAATTTATAAACTAGGCACAGTAAGAGTAACAACAACTAATAACAAAATAGAATCTTTATAACAATACAGTTGACTCTTGGACAACACAGGTCTAAACTGTGAGGGCCCACTTGTAGGCAGGTTTGTTTCCAAAAATACAGTCAGCCCTCATTCCTGGGTTTCCCATTTGCAGGTTCAACCAATCACAGATTGAAAACTGTTTTTGATCTGCAGTTGGAAACCCAGGGATGCAGAGGGCCAATGTACATACACATTGTTCTACCATTCTATATAAAGGACTTGAGTATCCACACATTTGCAGAGTGAGGCAGGAGCCTGGAACCATCTCCCTCGGATACCAAGGGACAACTGTATTTTAAGTTTTTGGAAAGTCAAAAGTTATACAAGGTTTTTCAACTGTGTCGGAGGTGGGGTTGGTCCCCCTAATCACTGCATTGTTCAAGGGTCAAGTGTATACACTGTAATAAAAGTTACATGATAGCCCTGGTTGGTGTGGCTCTGTAGATTGAGCACTGGCCTGCAAACCAAGTGTCACTGGTTTGACTCCCAGTCAGACCACATACCCAAGTTGCAAGCCAGGTCTCCAGCCAAGTCCCCAGCTGGAGGAAGGTGAAAGGCAACCAACCATACATTGATGTTTCTCTCCCTTTTTTCCTCTCTCCCTGCCCTTCTCTCTAAAAATAATGAATAAAATCTTTAGAAAAAAAAAAAAAAAAGTAAAAATTGTTTTTAAAAGTGGAAAAAAAAAAATACAGTTACGTAAATGTGGCCTCAACACCTCACAGGACTGTGTACAGTGTGGTTGCACAGGACAAAGGGAGATTCACATCTCTGGCAGGATGAAGTATATGGCTTCATCATGCTCCATCACTCTACTCAACATGGCATTAACCATTTATTTCTGGAATTTTCCATTTACTATTTTCAAACTGCAGTAGACCACAGGTAACTGAGCTACAGAAAGTGAAACCTCAGGTCAGGGGAGACTAGCGTACATGGGATTTGGGTTGAAAGCTGCTAAAGTCCTCTCCAGTCAAGGAATGCCTTGCAGGAAGTTGCCATGTCAGACATGTATTGTTCCTGCTTGCTCTCTCTATGTAGTCGTTTGGCACTGCATGATTGCAGACTTTAGTATCATTTTATGGAAATAACAAAATTTGAAATCTTCCTAAATTTGTTAATGTTAACTCTGGTATTCATTACATTAAGTTTGACTTTAAACTATGGCAAAACATTATAAACATCTGCTTTAAACAATGAATGGGGTAAGTCCCCTGCATTTTAATTTAAAGAATGGCATAGTTTTATAATATCTAAAGTTTATAATATGCAGAATGTATTTAATTTCCTAAAGCGATGACTTATCTTGTCATTATACTATCTTATGAAACACTTTCTCACTCTCATATTGTGTCTTTATAGTTCTCAATATCAGCAAAACTTTTAAATAGTCTTAGTTGGGTAACTGCTAGTACATATGGTATTTCTGATCCATGTAATAAAGTACATTTGTCATGTATCTTGTGATCTGCATACCTTTCAGCTGTTACTTCATAAATCTGTTCCATTGGAAAACTGCTTTGTAGAGCAATGGCTGAAGCTGCTTTTAATAAACTAATATTTTGTGTCTCATATGTAATCAACAGGGAGTATTATAGACTTGTGCCTCTGTGGAGAAACATTCCACTAAACTTCTTTTCTCTTGACAATAATGGGGAAAAAATAGCTCAGGAAAAGCACAGATGTTCGAGAACATATGTTGCTTGCTCCTAAAAGTCAACTGAAGATCTTTTGTATTGCTCCAGGAGTTTTTAAAAAACGCTTTAGTGAAGGAAGAGTTTGAGATACATGATGGGGAGAAGACAATTACAAATTTTGGTGAGAGACCAACATTGGGTGTTATTTATCAAACTTCTACAACGGCTCACCTTGTTCACAGAGAGGTGATATTCTTGAGCAGAGCTGTAGGCAGTTGGCCAAAGATTGGCCAGTCCCACATGCTTCCCTGTTCAGACATAAGCAAGCATTGTGCTCTTGTTTCAGTTTTTGTTCTGTCCCAAACTTCCAAGTGTCTTTGAAAAAGCACAGGTATTTAATAATTTAGGTAATCCCTTGAGTCATTGGATGGGGGTTATTGTTTTTCTTCAGCTGTAGAATTTTGCTCAATGAGCCAGCTCTTCCCCAGACTAGGCAACTGGTTATTGATCACTGGATGGGAAAATATTCTTGGAAAAATACTTAAGAAAAGGAAGCTATAGGTGAAGTTGGTATGGACGACCTTTCTAAGCCTATGAATCTTTAAGAAGAGTTGCCGTAAAGAATGGGAACCAGCTGTTCCAAATCTCCACTGAGGAAATGGGTTTTAACTTTAGCAGAAGGGATTTGGGTTAAATGTAAAGAAGAACTTCCAGAATGTGAGTGTTATTTAAAGCCAGGTATAAAAAGGCTGTTGAATTATCTCTGGAAGAGAGAGAGTTCTATTGATCAAAAAGGAAAAAGGATTCACAGACCTGGACAACAGTGTGGCGATGGCTGGGGGTAGGGAAGTATAAGGGGACTGAACGGTAATGGGAAAAAATACAGTAAAGATGAAATAAAACAAAGAAAAGGAAGGGGATGGAGAGTGGGAGACCCCTACTTAATTAACACAGTTTGATTTTAATTTAATGATTATAAGTCCTTTATTCTCTTTTCTCACACTCACAACTCAGGTTACAAGGTTTAAAAGGTCAGAACTGAAGAATACATATACTTCAGTTGTTAGAACTAAAGTGCCAGAGGACCCCTAGGTCTAGAGGTCCTTTTGGTGCAGTTCTAAATTGAAAGGAAATGCTAAGGTGTGACCAATGGATGAGGAAATTGACTCATGATTAACTTTCCACCCTTGTCTTTAAAGACTAGTGTACACACTGAGCTCACAGGGCCAGGGAGGAATTTGACATTGAGCAATTTCTGGAAAGCCAAAGTGTAGGCTGAGTCCACTCAGACTGGGGATGGGTTGCAGGACTGGGGAACAGGCATGGCCAACGTGACTGCTGGGCATGTGCCCACTGAATATTTTGACCAGGAAATCTCCAGCCAGATGGAAGGGTTGCAGGTCAAACTTGGCACTTTGCATTCCAGAGAGCAGAGACAAAAGGACAGGGGAAGTTGATACATTCTTCTTCCCTCCTGGCTGTCACCACCCTGCCCTGGTCCCCATTTGGGACACTGTAGTGAATCTTCCTTTTCTTTGCACCTTTTTTCTTTTAGTCTTTTTCCTTCAGTCTGTTTTTCTTGCATATTACTTTCTTTTTTAGTTGTTTTTTTAAATATAAAGACCAGGCCACAAGTCAAGTATTTTTAATTTACTTCTTAGGGAAAAGATCCCACCATATTTAGTTATCAATGGGTTTTTGTTAATGAATGACAGCCAGCATTTCTCTTTGTGACTCACTGACAATAGTCGAAATAGACTTCTTGCTTCTACTACTTTGCTTTTATCACTTCTACTTCTTGATTTTATCACTTCTGTCAGTTTCTCTTCATCACTTAGTCTGTCTTTCTCTGTATTTCCTGCCTGACCCCCTCCTCTGCCCCCACAACCGGCTCCCATTCTTCTGTGTGAGCATTAGTTTAATTTCTTCCTTGGTTTCAAATCACTAACATTCTTGCATTCTTTTTCTGCTTCCCTACTTGGCTTTTCCCTTTTCCCCTCAGTCTTTCCACTCATTAAGTTTTTCTTCCTCTTTCTTTTCACCTCCATCTCCCAACCTTAACTGGGTGCATGGATAAAAAATATGCTTTACAATAGGGGCAGGTAGGAGGGCCAGCCATCTGTTTTTGTAAATAAAGTTTTTTTTGGAACACAGCTATGCCTCCTCATTCATAACTGCTTTTGTACTACAAAGGCAGAGTTGAGTAATTATGACAGAGACCTTTCTCTGGCCCACAAAGCCTAAAACAACTACCGTCTGGCCTTTTAGGAAAGTTTGTTGCCTTAGGCCTTAAATATTTACTGTGTTTATTAAGTGAATGTTTTTGTTTTTATTTGGAAAGTCAGGTGAGTTGGATCTGTTTTGTATCTCCCATCCTTAGTTAATGAAATTAGGTTGCATTTTATATTTGCAAGCTTCTCCCCGAAATTTTTTTTTTTTTTTTCTTTACATCAATGTATGGTTGCGTCTCACCTGCCTCCAGCCACAGACCTGACTGGAGACCTGGTTTGCAACCTGGTTATGTGCCCTGGCTAGGGAATCGAACCTGCGACCTTTGGGTTCGCAGGCTGGCGCCTTAACCACTGTGCTACCAGCCAGGGCTTCCCCGAAATTTCTTACTTGAAGGTAGTCGTATCCAAAAGAAAAAAGACAATCAAACTTACCCTCACTAAGTATCAAAGCAAGGTGGGTGACACCAGAGGATTGTCATGTTGTGGAGTGTGTGTGTGTGTGTGTGTGTGTGTGTTAGATGTGTTCCCCAACTTCCACCCCTAACTGAGATTCTTTTAGTCCTTGGACAAAAAAGAAAAATTATTCCTTTTAAATACTTTTAAAAGTCTCATAGCTACCTTTTCCTTTAAGCCTACGAACCATTTCTGGAAATGTTAGAAGCTGAGGAAAGGACTCTCTCTTAATTTAATATAGCACCTCAACTACTAGCTCGTATGAGAGCATTCCAGCTTAGTTCAATTTGATGGGTGGTCTAGCTGAAAATGTTTTACCCAAATACACTTGCAGGTTGGTTTCATAAACATGAAATTAATAAGGCCTAAAATTGTAGAGGATTTAAGGCTAGAACATGTTTTAGAGATCACCTCCTTTAATCTTGTGTTTTTTAACAGATGAGGAAACTGAGGTTCCAATTTTTGCAAGATATTAGGAGTTCATTACAGAATCCAGGAGCCCAGGTCTTTCTACTCTCAGGCCAATCTTTTTCTAACCATAATGCAGTGACAACTAGTCACACAAACAGTGTGCCTAATGTCAAGATTAATGCTATTCTTCTCCTTTCTGTAAAAACAGGTACTGCTAAATAAAATGATGCTGTCTGACCAGTGGTCTTTTCTGCAGATCTATTTCTGCTGTGGTTAACAGCCAAATCTTTTCCACCGGTAATTGCACCTCTTTGCCTCAAAGGTAGTATATCATCTTTTAGTTAAAACAAAACAACAAGTTCCCTTCGCCTGGCTTGTTTTTTTCTTTTTTCGGCTCTAATTCACCTGTATAGTTGTCCATTCCTTTTCATTTTTGTAACTTGTATTATTTTTTCATAAAGGTAACATTTGTATTTAGTATGAAGTTAGAAAATCTAGGAAAGGTTAAATGAAATGCAATCATCCAAATTCCAGCCATCCAGAGAATACGTATATGTATATACATATTTGTGATTGTCTTCACACTATATCCTTTTATATCCTTTTCTTTTCTTAGATTTCTATCATGAAGATTTTTCCCATGCCTCTGAAAATTCTTTAAAAGTGTTATTTGATAAGTTCCCTCTTATTCTGTCTTGTGGGTAAACTATAAATTTTCTTATTTGCCTATTTTTGGACATTTAAACTTTTTCAAATATTTTTTTGCTATTAAAATACTTTCTTGTGATATTAATGACCTTACATGTAAATCCTTATCTGGTTATATTCTTGCAGAAGAATTCTAGAAGAGTATGAACTTTTCTTTAAAACCCTCCTGATCCATATTGCCAAACCACTTTCCCAAAAGGCTGAAACTATTAATCCTTCTAGGAGTGGTTGACTGCCTGTCTGGGGCACACTTGAAGGGCTGTAAATTAAGCCTTTTAAAACATTCCTCCCAATATGTCACTCTCCAGTTAGGAAACTTCCCATGGCTGCAAGATCAAATCTAAGCTTCTTAGTGTACAATCTTCCAATTCTTCACTTCCAACTGATTTCTCAGCCACAGCAATCTGGCATCTGCCCCCATCTGTCTGCCTAGAGGCACCAAGGAAACAACCTTGGATGCACTAAGTGTCAGGAAACCAGAGTTCAAATCCCAGCCCTGCCACTTAGTAGTATGTGACCTTGGGCAAGGAGCTTAATTTCTTTGAGCCTGTTTCCAAAGCCTTAAAATGGAAATAATAAAACAGACCTTGATTTGTGGGATTGCTGTGAGATAATACACGTAAAAATGGTTTTCATCTGTGGAGCACTGTGTAAACATTAGGGGGTGTATTGTTATTAGGACTACTCTTAAAGTGCGGCAGTTATTAGTGCTGCCCATCACATATTTTTTATTCCCTTTAGGCTCATAGTAGAATTTCACTTCTCCCCCCGCCTGCATTTGGATGTGGGCACGTGATTGATGTTGATGAGTGTGGTATGAGGTGATGCGTGTACTTAAGTACAAAATCTTTTGAGAGTGAGTCCTTAGCCATTCGCCCATCCCCTCCGCTGTGATAAAGGGCAGTGCTGCTTGGGGTTGCTCTGTTTCTGGATTCTGGAGAAAAAACGTCCCGTGGAAAAGATTCCTGACCAAACCGGGAGGCACATGTGTCTTGAGGAAGAGTTAGACTTTGCTTTTCTAAAGTTACCAGGTTTGGGGATTGTTTATTATTGAACTCTCATCCAATAGTACAAACCTAATCTCAATCCTCTCTTCATAGCATTCAGTGTCATTGAGATTCCTGAAAACTTCTCTTCCTCTAACTCAATTTCATTAATACCTTTGGTGTTTTTCTCCATCTCTGACAACTCCTCCATCTCCACTGCATTTTCTTCCTTCACTTTCCACTGAAATATGGATATAAGATGAGCTCCTGACTCCATCATCTTCTTTTGGTTTATGCTCACCTTTGCCAGCTTCGTTTGTTATCATGGCTTTAAATATTATGTCTCTTTAACCCTATGTGTTTGAAAAAGTTCCCAGTTCGGGGATCATTGCTGCTAACCTTTTTTTAATGCCTTGAGGGTAGAGACTATAGACTGGAACCAGATGGCCCTTCCACTTACCTCCCAGAGAGAGACTTAACCTCTCTGCACTGCTGTTTCCACACCTATAACGTGGGGATGATTGGAGTTGTTACCTCAGAGGTGGTTGTGAGGATGAAGTAAGAAAGCACAAGTAAAACACCTTTGGTGCCTGCTTAGAATGTGGTAGCTCACTTTAAATGGTGATTGTTTTGTTGTTACACATCTTATCTCTCTCCATAAGTTCCACTTTCAGTTTCTGGTTAAGATATGCTTAGAAGTAGAAGCCCCCAAATAAGTATTTTTTGTAAGTTAATATCCCTCTGGTTGATGTCTGCTGTCAGAAGTAAAAGAATGAGTGCCCTTTCTCTGAGATACTTTGTACAGCCTTTGCTTTGCTTTCTGATTGAGGTGTTATCGCCTGAAGGTGGATCATGACTTCTAGGTCCTCACAGTAATTCCTACTCCCTATTGGTTTTTGTTGTTGTTTGTTTGTTTTAAAATATGGAATGCTTCACGAATTTGCATGTCATCCTTGTGCAGGGGCCATGCTAATCTTCTCTGTATCGTTCCAATTTTAGAATATGTGCTGCCAAAGAGAGCACTGCTCCCTGTTGTTTTAAACACAGTCACCTGACTGATCCTGGGAGGAAACCTACCTTCAGCAAACTGGCTCTACCACACTCACTCATCTCTCCCTGGTGTTTTCCCAGTCTTGGCTTCCACTGGCTTTGACCCTAAGAATATTAGGAATCTCTCTTTTTTGTATTTTTTATTATGGTTATATATATTATTTTATATATAATAAAGTTTATCACCTCAACCATTGTTAAATGTACAATTCAGCATCATTAAATACATTCCCAAAATTGCGCAACCATCACCCACCACTGTCCATGTCCAACTTTTTTACACAGACACTGTGTACCCTTTAAGCAATAATTCCTTTTCCCTGCTCCCACAGCCCTCAGTAACCATTGTTCTGCTTTCTGTTTCCATGAATTTGGCTATTTAAGTATATCTCACAATAGTGGAATCATACAATATTTGTTCTGTGTCTGGACTCCTTCTTGAAGATTCATCCATGTTGTAGCATGTGTCGGAATTTAATTCATTATAATGGCTGAATAATATTCTCCTGTATAGATATATCACATTTTGTTTATCTATAATCGACAGTTTGGGTTATTTGAGAATATCTTGAGGTCCATGGTGCCAACTTATCCAAGTTCTCTGTTCTCAGACAGCCTTCCTTTCTTGGAACTCCTTTGTCTGGAGGCCTTGTCTCCTCAAGTCACATATTAAGTGATGAAAATATTGGTGAAGGGATGTGGAAAGAGCAGAGGGAGAGTTCACAGATTACATGATAGTGAGGTTTTTATTCTTTTTGCAAAAATGTATGATTTTAAAAATAGGCTTTGTTACCAATTATAATCATTGTGTAGATTTCACATTTTTTTCTTACATATTTCTTCAATATTTTTTGATTCCTAAAATTAGCTTTTTCTCATTTTGAAAGTTGGTGGTGGGAGCTACACAGAGCCCCTCAATGCTGTACTTATGCTGACTTGTGACATCTATTGTTTTGTTTGGTGATTTAACTTTTGTATTTGGGGGGTTGTATAGCTCATGTCTTTGGCTCTGTATTTTACGTTTCTCCAGGGAGACCATTCTGTGCTTTGGTACATCCAGATAAAAAAAAAACAACATACATTTCTTAAAGGATTTGATGCATATTTGGCACTCCTTTAAACATTTTCTTTTACTCTGTTCCTTCCAGCTACATCTAACGCAAATTCATGCAGATAGTAGGCTTGCTATGGTTTACTACCTAACAAATTGGTTAGTCTATTGATTCCAGCTTCCCAAAGTGCCTGCTTTTCTTTCTTTACTGGACCTTGCAATATTTGAAATAGTCATCTTCTTTTTGAAATAGTCATCTTCTTGCATAACCACAGACATTCTAATTAAGATACATTCAATACTGAGCTTGAGCTATACTACAAATTATCAGCTTATGTTAGCCTTGCAGATAGAAAACAAATTTCAGGAGCAGAGGAGGAAGGTTTTCCTTGCTGAATCTTATCTTCTGCTGTGGGCTTGTGCTAGTTTGCAGGTTTATGTAGTAAATTATCTTAGTGCTGATTAAAATATCCTAACTCCTTGAGATTTACCAAGGACAAATGTGATCTTAATAGTATATCGTATTTTATTTCACAGATTTGTTTCATAACATTAATAGTCATTTACATTTACAATTCTGTTTCCTTTCAAATGTGTCGATAAAACACTTGCATTAAGATTGGCTTCACTCCAGAACTTGATAATGTCATTTTCAAGTAAGTGATAAAACTCATGACAATGTAGCTTTTGGAGATTTGGGATGTGTCCTAGCTGCACAAGAGGGAAACTCTCAGTTCCTTATAGAGTTAAATTAAGGTCAGACCCGGTTTCCGACACGAAGTTCAGATGCATTGGCAGATCCCCATGCTTGCATTTATTATACTGTAATTTGGGGCTTAAAGAGTTATATCCAGTCCATCCCCAACATCTGGTTAGTGTTTATAACGATCACATTTGATCCTAATGTAATTTTGTTGGGGAATTCACTAGAATTCCTCTGTTGGCTACATTACAACCGAACATGAGATCTGCTAAAATATTACCAAAAAACGAGTGAATATCCATAGAGAATACAAAAATAGATAGATTTCATCCCCCATCCCACCCCCTGGCCGCTAACACATCTTGTTCATCTATCTGGGCTTCCTTGTCTCCATTGATAAAAATGGGAATGATGCTTCCACAGCAGCCAACATTTGTCAAGGGTTTGGAACCTTGAAATGCGGAGCAGGCACAGAAATCTTTCAAGGGTGATTAGTGTACACGTGCAACCACAATGGCGGTGTCATAGACTCAACAGATACAGATGACAGGCGCTGGATGGAGATTTGTCCTTTCATTTTCAGTTTGATTTAGAGGCTGTTCCTTAGGGTTAGGAAAACATCCCTTGGAAAGCAGAGCCAAAGGTTAAAACCACCCTCCCCCCATTGGTGGAAGCCCCAAATGAATCAAGTCGAACCTTTTAAGGGCTGTTAAAGGGAGCCTTTAATTATGTGAGGCAGACAAGGGAGGGGTGGGGCATGTGGGTAAATTGCAGTTTGAGGACCTCCCAGCCCTGCCAGCAGGAAGATTATTAGCATATTTCATGTAACTTGTGCATAGTTATGTACCCTTCCCATGAAGTAACTTGAACATTCAAAAAGAGACAGATGGGAAAAGAAAAAGACAGACAGACAGGGACAGAGACTACAACAGTCTTGAGCGTGGGAAAATTATTTCATTAGATTTAAACAGCATATGCTTTTCTGATGTATAGCATATGCAAGTCTATGCAAATTAGTTAATAGCAGTGCACTCAGAGTAATTTCCATTTCCTCCTTCACTTGTGATGGAATACTCCTTTTAATCAGATTAGATGACATCCTCTACAAACTTTTGGGGGTTTCAACTTAATTTACCATGCTAAGTAGTTAGGGTAATTTGAAATAAAGCAATCAGTGGGCTGAAAAGAACGAAGCCAAACCTCATTTCTGTCTTCGAGATGAAGAGCTGCCCGGCTGTGTGAGCCCCTCGGAACTCCTTAGCTCTCCGCTCCTCTCCTCTCCCAGCTCCCCAGCACCCCAGACCCCAGCAGTTTCCAATGGCCGGCCGCCTTGTTTTGATGGCACCTGGGCAGATCCATTTCCCCACCGCAGAGCTTGCCTGCTATGCCGCATTCCATTCCACCTCCCCTGACTGTCACAATTTACAGCGCTGCCTCAGGCAATGATGGAAAGATGAATTCACACTGGTTAAAAAGCCTTTCACCTGGAAAGGTCGTATATCCTTGAAGGGATCTTTGAAATGGTCTTGCAGGTATTCCGTTCTAGTGGTTCTGGGGAAAGGAAGCGACATTCAGTCCATTACTAGGGATGAGCCAAGAAAGTTCGTGCAGAAAAGAACGCAAGAGGGACACACACCGGAAAGCAATGGCTACCCATCAATGGTGCTTGGGCTGCAAAAGTAGTGCCAGTCTTTGGCGAAGCTGAGAGGCTTGCTTGGGGTCACTGCTCACAGTTGTGCAAGCTTTGGGTTGCACAATTCCAGGGTGCCATTATTTTGTAATCCTGGGGGAGTCTGTACAGTTGATACCTATAACTTTCCAGCAGATGGCAGTAAAGGGTCTTGAGGAGCAAGTAATAAAATCACGTTAAATTGCAATTTGGACTAGAGACGGGTTGGCCTCCCCTTTCTATGTCCTCTGTTTTATGGGTGGTGGTGTTTAGGGAAGGGAAAGATTTTAATTGCTTAAACTAATTCCCTGCAAAGTGTTAGCAGATGAGGTTTAAATATCATTTATACTAAGGCTGCTAGGATTTACTAGCCATCAAGATATAAAAGAGAGAAAACTTAATGGTGAAATTTCATGTCCTAAGACAACTAGTAAAACTTTCTTTCCCTCTTTTTTCTTTAAAACCACATCCTGTCCGCTCCCCTTCCCATGGCAATGCCTTAACCAGAATTGTGGTTTTGAAGCACCAAGCCCTGCTCCCCATGGCATAAGGAGAGCTTTCTTATCAAAGGCTTGTTTGCAATCTTTGGATGTGACATAATCAATTAACTGTTTTAAAATTAAGGACATCACATAACCAAAGTAGGTCCTTCTTGCCTAGAGGGAGGAAATCTGGACTGTGGTTTTCTTCATGTCTACTGCTTTCCCATTCATTGTTTTCCTTAATTCCTGAGGAACACACTGAAGATAGTTATAGTTTTGCCCACTCTACATAGAAGAGAATGAATGTTCAGGAAAGTTAAGGGACCCAAAGAAAGTCTCTCAGCATGTGGACTCAAATCTTAACCTGCTTGACCCCAAGCCCAACCTAATGCCTGAAGAGTGTTCTACCACATAACAATTTTAAAAATGTGATGGAGAGAGATGTGTTTCTTATTATTATGCTTTTTTTGTTGACTGCACAAAACATAATGCATGCCAAATTTAAATACATAGTCACAGGTAGGTTTCTGCCCTTCCACACCTGCTCCCTACCCTGTCACACTCTCCCTGGTAACAACAGTTAATATTTCCTGTGTATTCTTTCAGAAATATTCTGTGCTTTTATAAATGTGAACATATATATTCTTTTATTTCCCTCATGTAAATGATAGCACACTACACATTCTGCTATGTCTTTTATGTATAGTGGGAGGTGAGTTAAATAATTCTTTTTAACAGCTGAAGTTTAGGAATACTTTCTATTGTATGTATGTACCATAACTTTATTTTGCCGAAATTGATTTATTAAACTCATATGTCTATTTAACTGAGATTGATGAACCTAATAGAGACTATGTTGTCAAGTGACTGTATTCCTGCCAGTGTAGCCAGCCTTAAAAACCTTCTTGATGTCTCAAAACTAGAAAAAGCATATAGCCTCCCAGAATGACCGAAGAGCAGGTACATTTTTGAAGAGCGTTTTCTTGTGTTTCAAAAGTATTTTATCACCTCTAACGTGTGTGTCTTCACACACACACACACACACACACACACATTTAAACTAAAGGTTACTAAAAAGAGATATCATTGTCTAAAGATGTTCAAGAAAATTTAGCAATAGTCATAGGATCCTTATGCCTCTTTTACAATGTTTTTAAAAATAGTCCTTTCTTTTTAAAATTGTATTTGTTTATTTATTTACTTATTTGGTTTAGAGAGAGAGGAAGAAGAGACTTGCTGTTCCACTTACTTATGCATTCATTGTTTGCTTCTTATGCTTGCCCTGGCCAGGTATTCAACCTGTAACTTGGGGTGCTGGGGAGGTGCTATAATCTGCCGAGTTACACAGCAGGGGCTGCAGTGGTTAAATAATGAAACATAGTCTTTGGTCTGTCTAACCCCCCAACTCTCTTTTGTTCAAGTAGGATGAGGTGGATCAGTATGAAAAAAGTAGGAATAGATCCGCCTTCTAGGAGTAAAACCGAAGGAAATAATAATAAAAGAAGGATATCTAAAGATAAAGAGGGAAATTCTTTTTGAATCCAGTATACTTCAGTCTCTTTGGATAGAAAGAATCTTTTTGGAGCTGATGAGAATACTGGTCTTCTTTCTATGCTGATATAAAGATAAATCAGAACTTTAAAAGTGTTCAGAGTTTCCCCAAAGGTGGAATTTATATCCCATTAACTTTTTGTATGCTCCCCAGAAATTCCAGGGAGCTTGGAGAGAGAAGGGGGGGCGGGGAGAGGGAGAGGGAGAGGGAGAGGGAGAGAAAGAAAGAGAGGGAGAGGGAGACAGAGAGACAGAGGAAATAAGAGAAGGAGGGAGTGATCATCTACATTTAAGGTCAGGCCCCATCTAGGAATTTCTAGGGTTGTCAGTGGAACATCTGTGATGATAATAAGACTTTCAAATAGTCCACATAGTTTTATTTTTTATCTGATTATTTTAGGCTTTCTATTTAAATGACAAACCTATTACATATTAATAGCTATCCAATATTTCCAGCATGGCACATTTATCTCCACATTTGTGCTAGTAATGAAAATTTGCCCTATTTCCAGACTGCCTCCCAATCTATTGCAAGTGGTTGTCTGATCTGGAAGGCCTGGGGCATGTTTCCGGTGTCCTGCAACACCACTGTCTTCCTGCTCTACCCCTGCCATGCAGCATTCATGCCTCTCCCCACTCCATCTTCCATTCATCTCCTTTTCCCTCATCAAAAGGCTGTGCTAGAAACCTCTGGAAAGGTGGGGGCCACTTGCCTTTGCTTGTTGCAAAGGACCTCAAAAGTAATCATGCTAAAGCATGAGAGGAGAGAGTGACCTGTGCTTGACTGAAAGCAGAAGCTACCAGAATGGAGCAGCTCCAGGTGACACAGTAAACAAATCATGTGAGCTGGATTGCATATAATCATGAAGTTTTAGTTTGGGAAGAAACCTTAGAGCTCATCTAGTCTATTGGTGTCTGAGCCTGGTCGTGACCATCAACTGAGAAATATTAAAACACACACACACACACACACACACACACATACACACATTAGCAGGAATGAATTTACACCACATCACATAGGTGCAAGAAATGTCGCATCGTTTATCTAAATCAAGGTAGGGGACTCCCCTTCTCTTTGGGTTGTATAAGTATTCCTGGGGACTTTTGTGTGGTTATAATAGTTAGCTATTGTTACAGTATTGTTGTATTTTAAGCTTGGTGACTTGTAACAATAAATTTATCACTTAAGCTCACAGGTCCATGAGTTAGATAGGGTAGATCTACTTAGGCTATAGATTGGGTTCAGGTCTTCTCTTTTCCTTCAACCAGAAGCTACCCAGAACATATTTTTATGGAAAATGACAGGAATGCAAGAGATAAAACAAACTATACAAGTCCACTTCAAGCCTCTGCTTCATTCACACCCACCAAAATAGGTGCATGCCCAAGCCCATGCATAGTGGGAATGGGGCACATAATGTGGGTGTAGTGTCCTATTACAGATGAGTGAAGAAGTGGACCAAACATCCCTATCTTGATCTGTCTTCCAAGATGTTTTACTCGTGGTTTTCTGCCTGCCTCGTTGGCTATTTTTCCTGAATTTCTTTTGTGGATCCTTCTCTCCTCAAACATCCAACATGGGAGACTCCAGGGCTCATTGTTTTGCATTCTTCTCCATTTGCTTGTATTCTCCTGTTCATCACATTGTAGTCTTGTGGTATTTACAAATACCAAAGACACCCACATTTCCATCTCCACCCAGTTCTGAGCTCCAGACGCATGTATCCTCTTGGATGCCAAATAAACATCTCAAATTTAGTATGTCCCTTCCAAAAGTGCCCCGAAGTTCTCTCTTTTCAGTGATTGGAAAATGTGTCTTCCAGTTCTTCAGGCCAACAGCCTTGGAGTCATTACTGAGCTTTCTCCTTCACATCCTTATCCGATTTGATCTCCAGGCAAATCTGGTTGGTTCTACCTTCAAAATAGAACCAGAATCTTACCAGCCCTTACCACCTTCACAGCTATAGTCATCTTTTACCTGGAACACTAAGACAGTGCCCTAACTGGTCTCCCTGAATCTACTTTTGTTACTACAGTCCCTTCCAAGTTTGAAATGTAATTCACCTCAAGTTATTCTTTTGCTCAAAACCCCATTTCACCTAAACTAAAAGCCCAAGCTGTGCCCTACAACACTGCATATCATCCATTCCCCACCTTTACTTCTCTGACAATCATCTCCTTGCATTCTCATCCTCACTGAATCTGCTCTGGCCTTGCTGGCCTCCTTGCTGTTTTAAAAATTCCAGGCATACTTCTGCCTTAGTGAGTTGTCTTTCTCTTTCTCAAATCCTCTTCCTCAGTCCATCTGCTTCTCTCAGACATCTGCTCCAGATAGCTCCCTCAAGATTATCTAGTCTTTGTCTAGTTGTTACCTTCCCAATGTCCCAATAGGACCCACTTTGGCCAATCTATCTCATACTGAACCTGCTATCTCTCTCTTCAGTCTGGACCCAGTACTCCTGATTCCCCTTAACCTGCTCTACTTTTTCCTTTTCCATAACACTTATGACTTTCTAACAGAATACTGTTACTAGTTTATTCTGCTTATTGTTGATATAGTAGGACAATTTGACAGATGGAACTAAGATGTCTTAAGGAAGGGAAATGTTTTTGTATTTATTCAAGGTTCTGTATTTGCTAGCAGTAGCCTTCACTTGGTGCAAATTTATAAATTACTTATCCAATTGACTGGATTTCTTTTTCTCATTATCCAGGATAAGAAAAGCAGGACTATTTGGTTTCCAAGCAATTATAAACACAATTATAAATGTGAGCACTGAAATTTCAAAAACAACTGTAAACAGGGACACTGATGTTGCTTAATTAAATATAATCATGCCGATAAGATTATATTATTTTTAATTTTAATTTAAATGAAAACCCCCCACAAAAATTGCTCCAGAAAATTCTATGGATCTCCTAGAATACATCTATGGATCCCAGTTTTGGAAACATTGCTTCACGGAATGTTAATTCCTAAGCCGATTAGAAAACTACCCAAAGTAAAGCACTGAGCTAGAAGTTTCTGGGATATTTCATTACTTGTTCACCTTGTAAAACAAGCATAAGTCATACTATCCATCTCTCCCTCAACCTCCAATTGATCAAGTTCAAAGTATTAGTTAGATAAGCAGATTGGAAAGAAAAAGGAAACTAGTATTTATTTATCACCCAATAAATGCCAGGTGTTTTCATATGCACCATCTCATTTATTGTCCCAGTGGAATTACTGAATTATTTCTCCACTTTTATAGAGGAAAAAAACCCCCAAACCTCAGGGAAGTTCAATGACTTGCCCAAGGTCACATAGAAAGTGGTTCGATTAAAGAATATATTTATATTTAGAAGTTTCAAACTTAAATGTTACAAAAATGGTATGAAGAAATCTATAGTTTTTACCCAGAGACCACATTCATATTTTGCATATTTCTTCAGTAATGCCTTTTATAGCAAAGAATCTAATCCAAGGACACATGTTGCTCTCCAGTGTTTTCCTCTAGTCTTTATTCTGAAACAGGTCCTCAGTCATTTCATGATCTTGATATTTTTGAAGATTATACAACTGCCATTTTGTAGGATATCCTTCAATTTGTGCTTTTATGATGTTTTCTTGTGATTAGACTCTAGCACATTTTTAGCTTAGATATCATGGATGCTGTGTTCTTTTCATTGCATTTTATTGAGAGATGTGTGGGGTTTACTTGTCTTGTTACTGGTGGTATTAATTAATGTTGATCTCTTAGTTAAGATTATGGTATCTGCCTATCTCTCTACTGTGAAGTTATTTTCCACATTGTTATTAATAAATATTTTGTGGGGAGATACTTTGAGACTATACAAAATTTCGTTCCTCACTCCACATTCATCCACTAATTTTGGCACCCACTGATGTTTCTTTCAAGAATTAATTATTACTACAGTGTTGGCCACTATGGTGGCTTTCTAATTCCATTATTATTTTTTTTCTGTATTCATTGTCTGGCTTTCTACTTTAAGGATGAGCTTTCTCTTCTTTTCATTCATTTTTTTCATTTATTCACATCAGTGTAGACTCATGAATTCCTTCATATCAAATGGATTATAATCCATCACTGCATTATGTATTTTAATGCTCAAATTATTTCAGATTTGGAGCTCCTTCAAATTGGTTTTGAATCCATGTCTCCTATATCTGTGTTTTTTTGTTTTTGTTTTTTAAAAGATTTATTATTTTTCAGAGAGAGCGGAAGGGAAAGAGGCAGAGGGGGTGAGAAATATCCATGTATGGTTGCCTTTCACCTGCCTCCAGCTATGGATCTGGCTGGAGACCTGGCTTGCAACCTGATTATGTTACCCTGGCCGGGAATCAAACCAGCGACCTTTGGGTTCACAGGCTGGTGCCTTATCCACTGTGCCACCAGCCAGGGTTGTTTTTGTTTTTTAAAAGATTTTATTTATTATTTTCAGAGAGAAGGGCTGGGAGGGAGGAAGAAAGGGAGAGAGAAGCATGAATGTATGGTTGCCTTACACCTGCCTGCAGCTAAGAACCTGGCTGGAGACCTGGCTTGCAACCTGGTTATGTGCCCTGGTTGGGGAATCGAACCAGTGACCATTGGGTTCACAGGCTGGTGCCAATCCACTGAGCCACACCAGCCAGGGCTTTTCATTTTTCCTTTTTCTTTTTAAGTACCTTTGTTTACAAGGCATGGGTCAAGCACTCAGGCTTTGAAATTACCATAACCTTGGTTAAAATCCTGACTTTTCCTTGTCTAAGTTGACTGATACTGGGTAAGTTGTGTGCCTTGCTGTGCTCTCAATTACTCACTTGTAAAGTGGAATTAGAATTTATTTTATAGGTCGTAAGAATTATAGGAGATAATGTGCTGTATTTAAGAGATATGACAAGTGCCTGGTACACAATTAGTATGCAATAAATGGTAGCTACTATAAATAATTATGAGCCACACTATTCTCACCTTTAATGGGGACACAAATCCATCTCACAGAATCATTACAAGATTAGATCAAGTAGTGTATGTAAGACCATATAGCACAAATAAGTATTAAAAAATGTAACTATTATTCTCTGAGCTTCCATTTCCTCATCCTTAGAAGGGTAATACAATGCAGGGACAGATTAGTGAAGATTAAATGAAATTACATGTGTAAGACTCCCAGCCCAGTACATGGCACTTAGAATGTACTCCATAAATAAGAAGTATTGTTATCACAAAACAGCTTTAAGAACATCTGGAGAAGTTTTACAGAGGGAGAATACCACTTCCGTGAGGAAAGTCAGGCAGGCACGTGCAGGCGTGTGTGCCATCAGTCAATGACTATTGTTTACCATTCTCCGAGTTTGAGTCTCCTTTTCATTGGATCACTTCTTCCTCCCCTGGACTGAGGCAAAAGCATACTTCAATGTAATTGGTTTGGTCAAGTGCAGTGATTTAGAGATGGACTCACATTCCCTAATCTCATTTTTATCCACTTGCCTCTAACAGGGATTTTAATCAGCCTCCCCACTGATTTATTTCGCTTCCTGTAATAAAAGAGCACTCAAAAGTAGCATGAAAGATGCAGAGGTGGTCATGAGGGATCAGCACCTCACATGAAATAGACATAAAGCTATTTTAATAGTAAAAGTAATAGATCAGCATTAATGTTTGTAAGCTTGTAAGTCTTACTTTCCATTTTCATTTAAAAACAAATAGCATTCAGTAGGTCTGCAGCCAAGCAAGTCAAATGTCAAATTAAGGTTGTTCTTCATAACTAAGACTTGTGACATTAAACATTTAGGCTCTCAAAATATAGGTAAACGGTTGGGAAAACCTCACCGAATAGTTGCCAGACTAGTACTATCCCTTCTTATTCATTCATAATAAATGCCAAAGGCATTTCATAATCCAGTACTATACAGAAATGAAGAAGTCCAATGCTTTCAACACAGCTGGGTGGCACAGAAGCTCAAACAGTCTGGCAAGGAATCCAAAACCCTTTTGTGTCTGGTGCGCAGGGCACTGTAGTCATCACACTACATGGATTCTTTTATTTAATTTTCTCAACAATATTGGGCGGTAAATACTATTGTCATCTCAATTTATGGACTAGGAAACAGGTAAAGAAAAGGCTTTAGTAAGGTCAGCAGCCAGTGGCTCAGTGAGGATTCGCACGGAGGCAGTCTGACCCTGGAGTTCAAGCTCTATCCCCTTCTAAATACCAGAGGGATTAGAGTTTTGTTATTACTGCTCTTTTGTTTTTGATACTTATATTTGATTATGGAGCTGTCGGTTGCACTGGGAATTGGCTTTGAGCCGAGTAATGACATCAGAGGATGCTGAATCACGATCGTTTCTGCCTGGTCCCTGGTTACCCATTGCCTCTGACTACCCTATGGTGGTCCCATTTCTCAGAGGAGGTGCTACTCAAACATTTCATTATTAAAAAGATGCTGTTTCCGGGCCTGTTTATCTTGTTTCTATGAGTTTTTTCCAACAATGATATCTGCCTGGATGACTTTCATTTCATTTTTTTTTTTTAAGATTTTATTTATTTGTCTTTAGAGAGAAAGGAAGGGAGGGAGAAAGAGGGAGACAAACATTGATTTATCATCCTTCAATCAGATCCCTTGTTTCTTGCATTCCCCCAACTGGGGACCAGGCCTGTAACCCAAGCATGTACGTTGACTGGGAATCAACCCAGCAATGCCCAACCCACTGAGCCACACTAGTCAGGGCTCCTTTAGTTATTAACCTCCTTGGTCCTCTCTTTCTGAACCTGTGCTCTGGAGGTTCAGAGGAGTTTTTAAGTGGCTATTTTTATTATCTGTTCCCTGTCCTCTCCAGAGGTCTGCCCCCACCAACACCCCTGCTACTCTTCTTTTACTCTTTCATCCACCCTTGTAATGTTTTTCTCCCTTTCTTTTTGCTCTTGCTTTTCCCCCTTTTTCCTTTCTGACACTTCTGGTGTTCTCTTCCCTCCCTCTCTTCTTTTCTGCCTCTTCCTGATTTTCTTTCTCTGAGCCTTTCACTCACTTGCCCTCACCCCCTCATCCTCTCTTTTCTCTGTCACTCCCTTCCCCTTACTCTTCTCTATCCCCATTTTCTCTTAAGGTTGTCCTTTCTTCCCCATTTCTTTTTCCTTCTTTAATTGAATTCAGCACACCTTACTTTTCCTTTGCCACACTGTTTACATACAACCGTATTCAGGGAAAAATAACAGAAGGATCGATCAAAGAAAATTCAGTTGGGTAGTATACTTATTTTTAAAAAAGAGGAAGGAACATTTGGAACAGTTAGAAGTTTGGGCACTGAAAATATATTCTCTTAGCTTCCCTGTGCATCATTGTCACTGCCAATCGGACTGAGGTTCAAATGCAATAGGAGTTACGTATTGTGGCTGTGCCACATCTTGGGTGCCCCTCTAGAATAACCTGAGCTCCTTGCTATAGTGAAAATAGCACTTATACATTGGTAGTTTTATTTAAAAAACTTAACACAAGAGACTGATCCTCAGAAAGCCCACACTAAAACCTATACCTCTGTTAGTACATATATCAAGTTGAAAATTCACAAATTCTATCAGCTAGATTTGGGCCCTGAATGGGCACAGTTGATGATGTCAGTATTAACTTACATTCTTTGCCTGTCTTGCATAAACTTATTTTGTACCCCCTTCATCTTTAGTTAAATTATTGAAGACTTGCCCTATTTTAAAAGGCTTTTTGTATAGCTAACATATGCTAAGTAGAAAAACTACCTTTTTATTTTGGGTAGTGAATCCTCCTTTTACTTACAGATGTACAGGCATCAGTTGAATTTTAGCAGAGTATCTTCGGGGTTGCACTATCTTTCGTGAAGCAACCATTTTTTCCTAGCCCTCTCTTCTGTGTTAACTGAAGTGAGACCAACCTTTTTAAAGTAAAACAATATTGGGTACAGCTTTTATTTTAAAAATAACTCATGCTAGCCTTTATTTTTAAAATAACTCACGCTTATAGAACCTGCTACTTAAAATTCTTGTTGTGGTCTGGGACTTTATATGGTGTACTCTTGTAAACGCATAGAACCTTTCAACATTTCCATTTATTTCTCCGAAGGAGAGACTGATTGCTAAAATCAATGTGCACCTGGTACTGTTGCCTGAGTCATACTGTTATTTTTAAGAACATGCAAATAGACCTGTGTTTAATGTGAAGTGGTGAAAGCATTGTCTTTGATTCTTAATTGCTACTAATTTTTTCCACACAATCTCTTTCAGAGACCTTAAATAGTCCTAATGTGCTAACAGGACTTTACTGGTATTTGGTTCAAGAGGGCCCCTACTCTCCTCTCAAAGTCTTGGATTCTAGCCTCAAAATATACATCAGGCTTGGAATTTCATGTAATTTTTTGGAAGTAATTTTTCATAAGATTTTTCTGTAGAAAAGAGATCAAAAGTCTGATCTGATCAGGGACTCTCCACACAGAGACCTGCAGAACACTTTCTAATTTGTGCATACCCCCTGCATAAGAGACCATAGCTGCTTAGTTCCACCTTAACCAATAGCGGGACGGCTTGAAGCCCTCCTGCTGTGGCTGAGGAGGGGGTACACTTGAAATCCTCTGAGCTCTTGGGAGCTCCAAACTCAGAGTAGCTCCACAGGGGGCCAGGCAGGATGATAAATGGACTCCTTTGCGATGTATGGATACCCACAAAGGCCTCTGGCATCTGAGCCACAGAAAACTTGAAAACTCTGAAAGACAAATGAAAGTGGAAAATGCCATGAAAAGAGCTTGCACTCAGAGTGGAAATGACAGAGGAAGGAAGGCATTAGACCTGCTCTCAAGGACTGGATCACAAGAGAGAGCTGGCTCAAAAGGTTACTGGTGAAGGTGAGCCATTGCCTGCAGCCTTCAGTAAGGTCGTGACTTTTGAAGGGGTGGAACAAGTTCTGCCCACCACTGTCTTTACAGAGAAGTGATGATTTTAGCATCAACATTCAACACCTCCCCTCTTTTCTCATCAGCTTCTCTCTACTGGGGTCATTCTATGCTCCCGAGTCGGTGTTTCCTTGAAGACACCGAGTTGGCCTAGTCTGCTTCCCCTTCTCATACTGATGCAAGCATCTTTTTTTTTTTTTTTTTTTTAAGATTTTATTTTATTATTTTTAGAAAGAGGGGAAGAGAGGGAGGCAGAGAGGGAGAGAGACATCAATGTATGGTTGCTTTTCACCTGCCTCCAGCCACAGACCTGACTGGAGACCTGGCTTGCAACCTAGTTACGTTGCCCTGGCTGGGAATCGAACCTGCGACCTTTGGGTTCACAGGCCGGCACCTTATCCACTGTGCTACCAGCCAGGGCTTGATGCAAGCATCTTGATCAGAGCAAGGCATCTCACTAATTAGATGGTAATCTATGATTCCTGGTGCCGAACGTAGCTTAGGCTTTGTATTATTACAAACCTTGTTATTAAAAAATGAGATGTTGTACACTATCACTGAAGCACATCAATTTGGATGTCCCATCAGCATAGCTGACATCTTAAAGCTGGGCCACCATTGGAGCTCTGGACATATGGCAATTGGGAATTTGCTTTGTCCTGAAAACAACTTCCAAATTCAGGTTTCTCAATCAAGACTTATTTCACTATGGCCAGTAGATGGCACCATAGGCATCCGATGTAGGATCCCAGGCTGAGAATATTTATCTTCTCAAAGCTCTTCTCAAAATATTAAGCAAAACTTTGACTGAAATGCAACTGTATTTGGACAAGCAGGTTTATTTTACTTTGGTGCTTTGTTATTAGAAACATGCGTATTTGGGTGTATATATTTTACTATCAAACCCTAAAGTTATGGAAAGTATCCTTGATAGGATAGGCTGTAAACTTTTACAGTATTATTTAGGGGCAAAATGTTCAATTTCTTATTTAAGCTAATTTTTTCTTAATATGATGTTTAGTGGTTATGTGTCATACTATTGCTCAGTAAAACTTGGGAGAATATTTTTCATGATCTAAGTATCCCTAGAAAGGCAACTCATTCATACAATAAGCAGAAATGTAGAGCAACACAGTGTGTTTTTAAAAGAACAATGTAAATAAATGTTTTTATTCTAATGACTACATCTGTATGAAAATATGCACACAAACACATACAACTCTTGATCAAGATTAACAAATATATGGATGTAGTTTAGTGTAAGAATTCCACCCCCATTTCAGACTCCACTCCACCCCCAAACCTAAAGGTTTTAGAGTAGGAAATTGTGTTGTAATTCTAAAACTCTTAGAATTCTGTTGTAGCTATAGCATTTGGAAAGGAAGCTATTTCTTAACTAAACAAGCTATTACCTTGGGTGAAAGTCTGAACAAAACCAACTGTCTCTTTGCTAGTGTACTTCTTGCTGGGTAGGCAGTCAAACAAGATGTAAGCACAAACAAACACTACAGGGCAGATTGCAGGGTCAAAGACTGAAGCCAAATGCCCAAACTGTATTTAGAACAGAAGCAAAGTTAGGAGCCAATTATCAGAAGGGTATTAGTGAGAGACACCAAAGTTCCAAAAGCACATGAAAGAGGAGAAACCATGGGAACATTCAGGACTCAAGACAAAGGTGCACACACATGGTGACTAGAATTTATGAGCAGGGGTATGAGATTAGTTTCCTGGGCTGAACATTACTGGTAGTTTTATTTCATTTGGAGCTGCAAGATCTACCTTCAAGGATGCTTCTCTGTCCTTCTTGTTCTACTTGTCTTTGTTCTTGTCCCCCTCATCTTCCTTCTTCATGAAGTATTTGCAAACTTACTAATCTCTTGTTAAAACCACAAACATTGCAGGAGAGAAGGCCTAGTCAAAGGCACTTGTGCCCACAGTCATGATAGCAGTGATGGAGGTCTCAAGTGTCACCAAGAGCATCAATCTATCAGGGGAAAATGCTTTTGCATATGGAACTTGGAAGTAGACTCAAAGGTAGCTGACTTTAGGAGCCTTAGTATCACCCCTCCCTGAGGCAGGCATGTTTTTATGGGCTCAGAGGCCTTGGTGCAAAAGGATGAAGATGGTAAAAGGGGGCCAAGAGCAAAGGCATGCTGACTTCAGTTGAATTCAAAGTAGGAAGAGAAAGAAATATTAGAGTTTACCAAATGAAAGCAGAAACTAGTCTGTGGGGAACGCAGTTTTATTCTCAGTCTTCCAAGTAAATATTTCAAATGGCAAACCATAAAAAAGGTAATAGGAAGACTGTTGAATTGCCTGAAACACATGAAAAGGGACCAGACCATTGTTTCAGCAAACAGCTAATCATGAGAACAATATTGCTTCAGTGTCCAGAGGAATGTTTAAAACTTTTAAGGGGAGAAAATGCACATAACTGCTTCAAAGTGGCAAAAATGAGCTAAGTCTACTTCTTTCCATTTCATTGTTGCACTAGGGATGTTTGGGCATCTAGGAGTTTATGAAGTCCATTCCACAGTGAAGCATTATTGTGTGGTTCTAGCTTTGGCCTCAAGTCTGGTTTTGAGTTGATGATCCAACACACGCTGTGTGATTTTTAGCAAGTTGCATAACTTCTCTGAATTTTCATTTGACCATCAAATCTACCTCAAAGGTTAAATACAAGCATGTTAGAAATGAATGTAGAAATATCATTCATGTAAATACATATGTATTGAATGCCAACAATATTCTAAACACAGATCAACAATTGAAAAAATTTAAATTAAAACATCTTTTTCACTATTATTTATGCCCAGGATGCTGGTTCATGGGGGAGAAGCTATTTTCCTCCCACACTAAGAAAGCTAATGCACAAGACCTGATTTGCAAGCTCTTCTGAAGACAGAGCTTATTTTTTCCTCAGTGAAAACATGGGAAAAGAAAGGATATTATTATTTTAAAGAGAAAAAAGAAAGAGATATGTTGTTGTACTTCCCTTGTGTGTTTTTATTATTATTCTTTCTAAATTTTCTCCTGGATCTCCTTATGCTATATTCTGAAATTAAATGTTGTATAGAAACAAATAGTTACTGGGGACTTCATCCCACCCTCCTATGTAGGGACTGTTCCTTAAAAATGACTTTGTATTTGGAGGTTCTACTTACAGAATAGATCAATGGTATGGACTTTGTTTTCTACTCTTTTTTTTTTTTTTAATGATTTTTAAAATTATTTATTTATTTTTAATTTTTAGAGAGAAGGGTAGGGAGAGAGGCAGAGAGGGAGAGAGACATCAATATATGGTTACCTTTCACCTGCCTCCAGCTACACATCTGGCTGGAGACCTGGCTTGCAACCTGGTTATGTGCCCTGGCTAGGAATCAAACCAGCGACCTTTGGGTTCTCAGGATATTGCCTTATCCACTGTGCCATTAGCCAGGGTCAGCTTTCTACTCTAATCAACAGAAATAATTCATTTGGGGGTTGGGAGAAGGAATTCAAAGTAACATAAAGTGATACTATTCAACATGGCACATTCTGTCATGTGGCCTAGGTTGTGCACGCTGAGTAATAGCTAGAAAAATTAAGTGACTTATCTTGGCTGCAAGAATTATTACCATAGAACTATGTGAACTTGGAGGAAAGATAGTGCTAGAGTTGGTCCTGCACCTAAGACCGATAGTTCCTTATGTTTATCTAAAATCTTGTTTGTGTGTATTTTTACTATTGGTATTGTGACTTTGTAGAATTTCTGTTTGATTCTTTTTCAAATCTGCTGTTACTTTTTATAGTTTTCTGTTCTCCAATAAAATTTTCAGGTTTGGTTTTTTGTATCTTTGTAAAATATAAGCATAATTTTTTGTAGTCTTCATTTCTTAATTTTAATATCTCAAATATTTATGGGTCTGTTCGCTGTTGTCAATTAAAGTTCTTTCTGTGTGCTTGGTTATTTTTGCCTGTGTGCTGGACACCACATTTAGGACTTCTGTGAGGCCTAAACATCTATTTTCCTGTAGAACATATTATTGTACTTCAACCAGGAGCCTGAGAACACTCCAAATCTAGGGGCATCATAATCTACTTTAAAGGCTTAAGATATCCCAAACAACCCAGGAAGATGCTAGCTATAAATCCATGTGAAGAGTGGGCTACTTCCAGGCATCCTTATGCTGCTATTAAGTAAGAGAGATTTTATCTGAGTCTTTGTCTTTGGCATGTTCCTGGCTTTTGCTTTTATCCTCTTGATCCTTTGAAGTCCACTCAAAGCACAGCTTTGTTTCAAAATTATTTCTTATGCACCAGCACATGTCCTCAGGGCAGAGCAGCTTTGCACACCAGCCTTACCTCTCTGGAGCCTTCACCTGGATTTTGGCCCTGGAATTTATCACCATTTTGTAAAGAACCATTTTACTTCTGCTCTGTAATTCTCTTTCATGGGAAGATTGGTCAAAATGAGTTCATTCTCCCATGTTTGGAGGATTGCTGATGTTCTGGTTTGTAAATAATGGGCTTTTGAAATGGGTACGAATATGTGTTCAATTCAGAAAATGGTATCCAGAAAATGGAAACTAAATACACATGATGAGTAATATGAGCATCACTGCAGGAACAGTATGAAGCTTGAGTCTTCTCTAGACTATTGATTCTTGTTCTAGACTCTCACTCTCATGGATGTGGAATTTTAGGGGCCTTTTTTTTCCAACAAAATTAAAAAGCATCCTTTAAAAAAATCCATAAGTGTGTTAGTTTTGCTGTGAAATAACAAACCACAACCCATCAATTGCTTACAATGATGTAACTCTTCTACATGTTCCACTAGGGTGCGAGTGGAATCCAGGCTTGCTCATCCTTTCTTATTCTAGGGACCCAGACGGGAGGAGCAGCAGTTTACTGGGGCATGTTCTTCCCATGGCAGAAGCCAGAAGCTCCCAGAGAGGTGAGTGAATACACATGATAATTTTGAAGGCCTAAGCTAATCTCTTCAGCTCACATTCCGCTGACAAAAGCAAAGCTATGTCCAAGACCCACATTGGTAGTGTAGTATCTGTAAAATAATGTGCCATAAGTGGGTGTTCCAATTAACTGTTTGATGATATGAGGTAGCAATGATGACAAATTAGCAAGTTTTTGGTACAGATTTGGTGATATAAAACTATGCTTTCATGTGAAATTCACTGAACTTGTTCCTACAAGTTCTTTGAAAGCCCTACATACTAAGGTAACTAAGCATTTAGAGCTTTCCTCATCCGCTCCTACTTGCTAACAATTTTCTCAGAATGATTATGACTAGTCATTTAATAAACATTTTCAAGGTATTCCATGTCCTAATAGACATGGCAAATAGCAAATCTGATCTTAATAATGTTGAAAAAAATTTAAATGTAATGTAATTTTTTTAATTCAATTTTTATTTCTGCTTATATATTTATATGTAAGATGTTTCTAACTCTCTGAACATTCTTATTTTTAAGAAAGAATAGACTCCTACGCTTGTGTTGAAAATGCTTTATCATTCTTAGGCTATTAATGATAATTTTTTTTTTAAAGATCCTTTTATTTATTTTTAGAGACAGGGGAATGGAGAGAGGCAGAGAGGGAGAGAAACATTAATGTATGGTTATCTTTCACCTGCCTCTAATTACAATTTCTGACCTAGTCATTTCCTCTACATTGTTTTTTGTTGGTTGATTGGTTGATTTGTCAGAGGACATCTTCACATTCCTGGTGACTCTTGTCTGCTTATATTAGATATTTGGACTTCAGAAATCTGATAGGAAGTTTCTGTATGTTGGAAGGGCTTGTTGTATGTGCAATGTTAGCTGGCCGGGCCATTTGGTTGAAAATTTTCATGTTAGGTTAATCGCACAATCTAGAGAAGACTTTCAACCCTAGGTGTCAGGGTTCTGGAAGTTCAATGGAAGAAGAAACTGGGTGTCTCAATGTAAAGAATGTCACTTCTCCAGCCAGGGCAATATAATCAGGTTGCCAAGCCAGGTCTCCAGCCAGGTCTGTAGCTGGAGGAAGGTGAAAGGCAACCATACAGTGATGTTTCCCTCTCTCTGCCTCTATCCCTTCCCCTCTCTCTAAAAATAATGAATGAAATCTTTAAAAAAAAGTCACTTCTCATTTAATCATTATATTTTTAATATGATATCTTTGCCCTCAGTCTAGACCCTCATTTCTGTAAAGGGTCTCTATAGAAATTGAGCTTATTGTCTTCTGCTGGGGGAAGAAGGGCATTTGGCCAACTGCATGAAGTGGGATAGACAGAACTGGTGAGGACTGAGGTCTGTTCTCAAATACACTTTGAAAGGAGCCTTCTCCTCTTAGCTCCACCCTCATCTCTGCTACCAGAGATATTATACAACTAATATTTGAACTTTTTGTGGGTCCTCAGTGTAATACAGATTGCTTGTCAGTATTTTTAGTTGTTTGCTTACAATTTAACTCTTAAATCTACTAAATGCACTGACATCTGTCCATTAGCTTTCTAGCTTCCAAAACGTTGTTCCTCTCTTACCCTCTTTATACTTGTAGGTATATGCTTTATAATTATTTTATTTATTGTTGTTTCAGTTTGATTTTGGGAGAGAGCAGAGGGTATTGCCATCCTTAACCAGAAGTCTACTTTACTTTTTTTTAAATGTTTTTTTAAAAGATTTTATTATTTTTTTTAGAGAGAGGAGAAGGGAGGGAGGCAGAGAAGGAAAGAGACATCAATGTATAGTTTCCTTTCACCTGCCTCCAGCTGCAGAGCTGGCTGGAGATCTGGCTTGCAACCTGGTTATGTGCCCTGGCTGGGGATTTGAACCAGTGGCCTTTGGGTTCTCAGGCCTGCGCCTTATCCACTGTGCTACCAGCCAGGGCCTTACTTTACTTTTATAGATAAAGTTTATTCTACTTCAGCCCGTAACATGTTTGGCCATGAAATTGTCTTCAGTCACTTAGGAGGCTTCTTCTTTAATGCTCTCTTATCAGACAGGAATCTTGGTTTTAAGTAATGACAAAAAGTAGGCACAGACCTCAATCTGGGTTTATGTCACCTTTACTGTCTCTCTGTTTGTTGCCCAGGGTAATTGTATTTGCTATTCTCTGCGCTATGTCTCTTCAATGTCCTGGCCAGGCTCAGAGATGCTTCTGCCAGTCTTCCTCCCTTACTCACAGATTCAACATCCCATGTCACCCTTCTGTGGAAAGGGATGCTACTTTGGCCACTTTGTCTTCCATCTGTTCCCTAGTTTCAGGGAACTCAAATTCCCCTAAGAGCTCAGCTCTATCATCTCTTCACCTCAAGGACTATGCAGTTTAATCTTTAGTGAGCACAGCTACAGAAACTATGATATTCCCCATCTTGATTGAGGACTGCTAGTAGTAGTGTCAGGAGTCAGTATTATGAATACAACCAATTAACTTAGAAACTCAATATTGATTTCTTATTCTGGGATGGTGATCAGCACAGAAGATGCTAATACTATAGTTTTTCCTTAATAATTTATATTGTTATATTCTGCTTGGAAGTCATCAGTCACTTTCTTACTGTGGATTTCTATTCTCCCATTTCTTGCCCATTAGGGTTTTTATTTGTTTGTTTGTTTGTTTGTTTTACTAAATCATCCCCCACCTTGTGTCTGATCTGGGCCCCAAATACTAACTCTATATGAAGAGAAGCTCTTTGAGGTGGAAGCCATCATGGTCTGTGTAGTTGTAGCCCATTTCTGTCACTGGATCAGGGAATAGATGGGGAAATCAATCATTCTGTCACCAAATGTTAATGGGCCTTTTGTCTCTTGCTGCATTTCACCATCTTCTTCCTCACTCTGGTAACTAATCACTTGCTGGCTTTCACTGTAGCTATGTGGGTAGGGGGTAGAATTAAGCCTCTAAATTGAAGATAAGTAGAGCAAGTGAATTGTTGAGATCCCATTTTAGTGGGATCTACTCTGCATATATCCATCTCTATAACCTGTTTCTCTATCATCCAATTTTATAGACTGCAATCTCACTTTCACAGGTAGGAAAACAAAGCTGATGAAATTTGTGAGTATTGGTATTTTAAACCTTCAATACAACCATATGTGTGTGTGTATACATATATATACACATATATACACACATTTATGTGTGTATGTATATACATATACATATATATATGCATTTACATAGGTAATTTTTGATTGAATGATATAAATCATTCAATTATAGTATAACATCCAAGGGATATGGTTTTCAGGCAGAAAAACTCTGCCACAAAATGTCACTGTTATTAATCAGGTACATTGCATCCTTCAGGCATTTTAAGTTAGAAAACTTTTGACAATCACTTATTTCAAATGACTAACTTTTTGAGGTTGGAAAGGATGGTGTCCTCTGAGTTCAGAACTACTTTGTCTTAAAACACATGGGGAAGGTTTTATATATTTAAGTGATTAGAAAATTTCTGATGAAATAAATTTGTAGTACCATTCTAAATTGGTAAATTGTAAAACTTGCAAAATATTTTTTACAAATATAATAAAAATATGTATGTTTCTGCGCAGATTTGCAAAATTTTTTAGGAAACAATATGATACTGTATTATTAAAACCAGAGGAAAACAATTCTAATATTAAGCATAATTTTGGAGATGTTTGCTGAGAATCAGACACTATGATAAATACATTAATTATTCCATATGATCTTTTCTGTAACTGTAGCAACAGATAGCTTCATCTCCATTTTGTAAGTAGAGAACAGAAATTACAAAAGGCTGGGTGACATGTCTCAGCTCACATACTAAGTGATAGAGCTGGGATTTGAACTCAGGGATATCTGATTTCAAATTCCGTGTTTTAAACCCTCGTTGTATACTTTAACTTTTTGTTCCAGTAATTCTATTCTAGGAAATATAACCTAATAAAACAATTCTTTAGAAAACAGCTACATATACACAGATGTTTATTGCAGTAGATTGTATACTAATAAATATTTAGAAGCCACCTATATTTCTCAAAATAGGAGAATGGTTAGGGGAACCATAAGATATTTGTTCAATGGAATATTATGCAATCACTGAACCAGATTATTAGGTTGTTTTTGTAAAAAATACAGAAAGATGTTTATCATTAAATAACTGTTAGATGGTTGAATTAAAAACAGTGTTTAGCAGCAGGATTTTAACTATGAAAATATATGAATGCATAAAAACAAGGACAAAAAGTTACAGAAAAACAAAATAGTTTTCAGGCACAGGATTATGTGTATTTCCCCCCAAATTAAAATAATTTTCTTGTTATTGAATTGGATACAAAGAAAATTAGTTGTAGGTTTTCCTGCCTCAAATAGCAATAGTTCCTACAAATATCAGTGAAGTAAAATGAACTTTGTAACAATTATTGGGAAATACTAAGAACTGCAGAATTTTATAAGGTTGTCAATGATCTTTTCATATATATGAGTATATCTCCCTCGAAATACTTAACTTGTGGAGGAAGAAGAAGCCCGTATTTGCAGTGGACATTTTTGTTTCATTCATTCAACATGTATTCTCCTTTTTCCTGATAACGGCACCCTGAGTTCTTATCCCTATTTTTACTCCATGCAGATTGTCGGGAGCTGACTCCATTCCTGGTATTAGGGATAGCTCAGTGGTCTAGGGCTAACCATCAGAAAATCATATAATTTTGCATAGTGAATGCTGTAGATGGAGATATAGAACCCAATTAGTTCCATAACCCCTAAATTCAGAACATTGGTCAAAGGGGCTTTAAGAGAAAATATATTCCACTGAGGTTGTAGAGAAGATGGGCTATACTCCTTGAATACTGACAGCTGTTTTACTACAATGAGGCAGAATTTGCATGAGAATGTAGATAATAGTGAGGAAAATAGAGTCAAAAAACAGAACAAATCCTGATGATATTATCAGAGTTCCTGGACTCAGTTGGTGATAGAATGCTCTTCACTTTCATGAGCTAATTAAATGTTTTTACTTTTTCGTAAGCTAATTTTGGTGAGTTTCTGCCTTTTGCATCTCAGAGATTTATACGATATTGTTCATCACATTTCCTTTTAGGAAGAAGGAAGTACAGGAGGAAGAGGAGGAAGAGTGGAGTAGAGGTTTGAGGTTAGGAGGTAAATACAAGGTTGGAAAGGTCTAATATTTTGGGACCAGATTCTAGAGTGGTTTGAAGGTTAAACTGTGGCTCATGTATCTAGCATCAAAGGGCCAAAGTGATGTTTCTAAGGCTTAATTTGTCATTCAGGTCCATTGTATACCAACCCCTGGGAATCCAGAGGCCTGGGGCAATTCTTAGCATAGCTGTTAACGTAAGAGAGCTCCCCCCAGAGCTCTCTTGAAGGTCTCTTGGAACAAAAATTTATGGGGTTGCTAATAGTTTTGGGTCTTGTTGAACTTGCCCTATATTTGTATCAAATGGTTATTCACTCCAAGTGGTCCATATAGTTAGCAACATCTTTTTGAAAGTCATTTGCTTTAGTGCAGGCAGGCTGAGCTGATCAGGAAAGTTTCTGGAAAAACTTCTGAGAACCACCAACATAGCATTGCAGGCTGAAGCCATCAGTGATGCTCTCCCTGGCCTTTGTTGCCCAGTCTTGCCACCAGTTCTGTAAGCTTCTCCCTTCCTCCAATAAAGCCCCCACTGCTTGGAATACGCAGAGTGTCTTCTGTTTTCCTGATCAAACCCTGATCTAAATGGGTAAGATAGTATATTGAACACTCAACTTGGAGCCTAAAAGTTGTTTCAAACAACTTCTGATTTTTCATTTTGTGGATGAAGCATAATTTATTCAACCAATTCCCTATTGAAAGACATTCAAATAGTTTATCATTTCTAGTTTATCTAATGCCAGTAAACATCCTTGTACTTACACTTCACCCCTTTTGAGCATACCTGAAGTTCTGAAAGTGAAGTTGTATGTCTCCAAATAGTTGTAACTGTTCCACAACACTGTATGCTTTTTACTTTTGTCCACCAGTCATCATCCGTGTGATGGGGTCAATTAATTAAATAATCTGAATTTCACTTTCTTTGTCAGAAACCCTCTGATTTTTTTCTAAGAGGTTATATATATCTAACACAGTAATGATAATAGAGTACAGGCATTGAAATCCATTTTCTTTCTAGAGGACTAAATTAGGAGTATTATGAAAATATTTTCCATATTTTATATTATAAAAGTGTATATCATTTAAGAGCAGTGTATTGAGCTTTCAATAAAATAAATCAGAAAGGATCCCATTGCCATATGTTAGCTGGGAAACAAAGAGACCATGAAATAAATTTTTGTTTCATGCCTCCTTCTCTCTGCAATGCCAGGACTATGTGGGAGGATCATGTTTGTATTTGTGGCCGGATATATATTTGTGTGGGAAGCAAGAAATGCTTGGAGCATTATTATCAAGTTCAGAAGTTTTGTGTTGTTCTTTCTTCTAACTAGTATCAACACGTTGCTTCCATAACAAAATTTGTTCCTTTTTTTTTTTTTTTTTTTTTTTATGAAAAGGCTAACTAACAATTTGCAGTACTAGATGAAAACCTTAACGCTAGGATCATATTTCTAGTTAGGGTTCCTAAACCTTTGTTTATTTAAGATCTCTATTAAGAGGCTAAATTTCAAGTGTGATAGTGCCTAATCTATAATCAGTACTCAGAAGTATTTGTTAAAAAGAATAAATTGATGTATTAATTACAGAGAGCATTGCAATGTATCTTTTCATTTAAAATAGTCTGTACCACCTCTCAGAAAATATCCCTTGTCATTATTTCAATTAAAAAGATAGGTGGATGTAATACAACAACAATAAAATTAAATTAAAAAAAGAAAGAAAGATAGCCTCATCATAATCAAGTGCAGTAAAACTTTTAGGGTTTTTAGGTTGAACTTCTTTATCAAACATGCCAGAAGATGTGCTAGCTATTAAAAAATAATAATAATGAAACATTGTTGCACCTTCCTTTTCAAGCAGGACAAAGTTATTTTTGGCATGGTTAAGTGAAGGAAGAGCCTTGATCTAGTAGGAAAGGTGGGATTGAATGTATTTGCCTCTGCCCACCTTTTTCCCATTCCTAGATCCGGTTTGTGGATCACTCGTTTTAGGGAATGGTTTACTGGTACCAAGATGGAAAGAGATGAGAAAAATTAAAGTTAATGGCTATTGAAGATAAACTATATGAAGACCCTTACATGGTTCAAGGTGTATGCTGTTTCTAAAATGGAATTACAAATGGAATTTTAACATGTAAACCCAGGATTGATGGGAAATAAACACAGAAAAAAAAAAAGTGTTGTAATCAAAAGCAACAACAAAGACAATTGGAAGCCAGACATAAGCCACTTTCACATTTTACAGGTTGTGTGACTTAGGCAAATAGGTTTCCTTATCTTTACAGCAAGGTGATAATTCAATTCTCACAGGTATACTAAGAAATTGAAATAAAATGAGACAGTTGGCAATAAATAAAGCCTAACATCTTCTCTTTTCATTACCACTGTTCCCCTGAAAGAATGAATTTTTATGTACTGAAGCTTCTTGCATTAGAATCTGTAATTAGTAGATCAAAAAAAAAAAAAACAGGTTCAGAGGACCAACCCTTGGAACTACAGTTGTCTTGTATCTAAGTTATTTCTTATAATGGGATTAAGAAAATTTCTCTTACAGTTTTAATGTTACTCATTAATGAAGGCATTGGCATAAGTGAACCTTCCAACCCACTAGTAACTCTCTAATTGAAATCATGTGTAACTACTTTGGGTTATTTTTTGTCCTGGTCTTGAACTGTCTTGAAGGACTCATATTCTGTTGCACACTTTCTCTTTTCTTGATAAAACATTTAGTAAGAGGATATCTTTAAATTATCTAAAATCTGAAAACAGGGAAGCTACAAAAACATATTCCTAGCGTGTAGAGCTAGTAAGGCACCAAAATATCAAGTTACAATTTATGCCAAAAAAGTAGAAAAACTGAGTTATTCGATTTAAAACAATACTTTTGAACACATCATTGAGTTCTAGTCAAGATAGCAGCATAGGTAAACAGAAATCATCTCCTCACAAAACCACATCAAAATTACAACTAAATATAGAAAAACTGTAACTCAAAATAGAAATTGAGTTGAATGGAAGTCTGACAACCACACAATTGAAAGAAACACCTCCATCCAGGCTGGTAGGAGGGGAGCAGACATGGAATAGGCTATTCCCACATCCACAAGTGGTGGATAAAAATTCAGAAGGGATATCATTTTAGGAGTGAGGGATCTGACATCAGGCCTCACCCCACCCAGAGGTCCAGGGTTAGAAAAATAAATCCCTATAACTTCTGGCTACAAAATCCAGTGGGCATTGAGTTGGTAGAAGAAACTAGAGTCCCAATAGTTTCTCTTAAAGAATCCACACAGGGACTTAATCAGACTCATTCCCTTTGAGCTATAGCACCTGGGTAGCAGCTTGAAAGGTAACAGTGGCGCACAGAGAGAAAGTGTAGCGTCTAGTATCAAGGCAAGAGCTGGGAGACAGCCTTCTCCCAGATAGAAGGGTGGGTCATTGCCCCTTTTCTGAACCCTTCCCCTGCAGAGCCACAGAGCTGGAAGGCAGGTGCCTTATCTGAGACTCCATCAAACTGGCTAACACTGTTTGCCCCTCCCTGGAGATCCCTAGTGACTCTATACCACCCAATTTATGGGCTCACTCCATCTGTTTTTCCATATGAATGGCTGGTCTTGGCTTTGCTCCGCAACTTCCTAAATCCTTTCAAATATGCAACAGCCAGCCTTACTGAGTCCCCAGCTCCCTTACCTCTTGCTGTAGGGACCCAGGCCCAGCACTAGCAGCAACCTGTCTAGATTTACAGCTTGGCTTCACCTGGGAATCTCTAAGCCCAGCATCTCAGGTTGCTTTATAACTCAGGCAGGGTGGCTCTAGGTGATACAGGTAGAGCTGACCTTGACCTGTATCCCCAGGAAACCCCAGGACTTGCACACCCAGTGGACAACTATAGACCACTCTGGAACATAACCAACCTGCCTCTGCAAAGTTGGTCCTCCATGGAGGGTGAAGGTTGGTAGTAAGTGATCATGGACAGTCCTTGTAGCTGACTAGCCTCGGTCCCTCCCATTTACCTGCCAACAGTAATCAAAGCTGAACTACAAGAAGAGGGTGTTTTCAGCCCACATAAAGGACACACCTAGAGTACCTAGCTATCCAGCTTGGATGATAGGAAAGGCTGTGTCACTGGGCCCCATAGGACACACTTACTACATTAGGTCACACTTACAAGACAGGGAGTCATACAAGTTCTACCTAATACACAAAAACAAGCAAGGGAAACTGCCAAAATGAGGAGACAAAGAAACATGGCCCAAATGAAAGAACAGGTCAAAACTCCAGAAAAAGAAGAACTAAACAAAATGATAATAAGCAATCTATCAGACGCAGAGCTTAAAACATTGGGTATAAGGATGCTCAAGGAACTTAGTGAGGACCTCAATACCATAACAAATATCCAGTCAAAAATGCAAGCTACATTACTTAAAATAAAGAACAATTTATAGGAAAACAACAGAAGTGTGGATGACTGCTGAGAATGAAATCAATGATTTGGAACATAAGGAAGCAAAAAGCAACCAATTAGAACACAAGAAAAAAAATTTTTTTAAATGAGAATAGAGTAAGCAGCCTCTCCAAGCTTACAACTTTAAGCAACCCAACATTTGCATCATAGAAGTGCCAGAAGAAGAGAAAAAGAAAGCAATTGGAAGTCTATTTGAAAAAACAATGAAAGAAAACTTCCCTAATTTTGTGAAGAAAATACACATGCAAGTCAAGGAAGCACAGAGTCCCAAACAAGACAGATGCAAAAAGGCCCATTTCAAGACACATCTAAATTAAAATATTAAAGGTTAAAGATAAAGAGAGAAATTTAAAAGCAACAAGAGAAAAGCAGTTAGTTACCTACAGGGGTAACTGTCAGCTGTTTTCTCGAAAGAAACTTTCCAGGCTAGAAGGGACTAGCAAGAAATATTCAAAGTCATGAAAACCAGGGACCTACAGCCAATGTTGCTCTACTCAGCAAAGATATCATTTAGAATTCAAGGGTAGATAAAGAGTTTCCCAGACAAAAAAAAAAAAAAAAAAACAAACCTAAAGGAGTTCAACATCACCAAATCATTATTCTCTGAAATTTTAAAAGGACTTATTTAAGAAAAAGATAAAAACTATGAACAATAAAATGGCAACAAATACATTTCTCTCAACAACTGAATCTAAAAAACAAACAAAGTAAACAAGAAGAACAGAGATAGAATCATGGATACGAAGAGAGTTTTGATGGTTGTCAGATGGGAGGGGTGTGGGGGAATGGGTGAAGAGGTGAGTAGATGAAGAAGTACAAATAGGTAGTTACAGAATAGCCATCAGGATGTAAAGTACAGTAGAGGAAAACAAATAGCTAAAGAAGTCATATGCATGACCCATGGATATGAACAATGGTGTGGGGACTGCCTGAGAGAGTGGTGTGTGCTCAGTGGAGAGGGGCAAAAGAGGAAAAATTGGAACAACTGTAAAGGCATAATCAGTAAAATATAATTAAAAATAAAATAATATTTTATTCTTTTTTTTTTACCTTGGCTTTAGAAGTGAAATATGAAGACAATGTTGGACCTAATTTTTAAGGCAAAATGCACTGTGGTCTCCTGAAAGTATAGTAAAGGGCTAAATTCTTACCCACTTGATGTATAGTCAGTACTGTATACATGGGAAAAGTCTTTGGGCTCAAGAGAATCACAGAGTGAAGGAACCAGGACCTCCCATGATTCACTTTCTTCCTCCTTCTCTGTTCTTATGCTATAGCTGTCTCTAAGGGGCTTGCTACCCAAGCTCTTTCGTCATCAGATTCCCTTAGGAAATGTTTCTGCAGAATGACTCATGGCTAAGGTGTTCCACTGAAGAAAGAGAAATCTTGGAGTCAGGCCCAGCAATTAAAGAGAGACTTGACTTTCCCCTAGTACATACCAATTCTTATCTGGGTACAGTCTCTCAGCTATTAATCTGAGCTTCTGCTATGGGACACGGGGAGAGAGAGATAAAGGGATGGAAAATTCATCAAGGTTGAGCTCATTACCCTTAACCTACACCCATGAATGTACTATACAGTTTGTCATGGGTGTGTGTATGGCAGGGGTAGTGGGGGCAGGGTAGAGGAGAGGTGTAGCAGGACAGTAGTCAGGGCTAGCCACTCACAGAAAGTCAGGATGGTGACATAGCATGAGGTCACCTACAACAGGGGAAAAGGGATAGATGGGAAGGCTGCAGATTAGAGTAGGTTGAAGAACACATGGTAACTTGGGGAAATTCATTAGGTTCTTACTTTGAATCAAGTGCATGCATTATTTTATTTAGTTCCCAAAACAACTCTGTGAGGTAGGTTGCCACCTCATTTTTTACAGAATGGGAAACTGAGGCTTAGAGGTTAAGTACTTTGGATAATATAGCTAGGAAGTGGTGTAGGTTGGATTTGATCATCATACCTATGAATCATCAACCCAAATTTTTCCAACCTATCCTCTGAATCTTTACCCTCCCATGGTGTTGGGCAGGTGTCAGGGAATGTGTCTACTACCTCTGCCCCAATTATTTCTTCTTCTTTTCTCCCCCCCCCTCTCTCTCCCTCCCTCCCTCCCTCCCTCCCTTCCTTCCTTCCTTCCTTCCTTCCTTCCTTCCTTCCTTCCTTCCTTCCTTCCTTCTCACCTAAGGACATGCTTATTGATTTAAGAGAAAGAGGGGAAGGGAGAGAGAGTAGGGGAGGGAGAGAGAGAGAACTAGAGAGAGAGAAACATCAATTGGTTGCCTCCTATATGCCCTGACCAGGGGTAGAACCTGCAACCTCTCAGTTTATGGGGTGATGCTCTAACCAACTGAGCCACATTGTCCAGGGCATTCCTGCTTTGTTATATCAACTTTAACTGGGTTATGTGGCCAGGTTCACCTCCAGCCTCATTAGATTCCAACCTAGAGAGTCAATTTCATGTTGCACTTGCTAGCAATTTATACTCTCTGGTTCCCTAATAATCAAATCCCCACTCAGATCAAACCTTACTTACTGTTTGGTCAACACACTCCCAGGATGCAGTGTACTACTAAGAAAAACCATAGTCAGTGTTTATTCTTTGTATTTTTTTTTGGCACATACAATATCCTTAAGATAATTTCCCATAATCACTCATTATTGTTCAATATTTCAAAATTCATCTCTTGTTGATTCCATTTTATCATATAAAATAGTTTTTATGACAGTTTTTCTAAATCTCCTAGAATTAAAATATTTATATTTGCTCCCATTTCTACCTTCTTCTGAGATACTGCACCTTCAATTTTCTGCTGAAATCTACATTTGAAGCTAATCTGTGACTTTCTAGTCATCAAATTACAGGCCATTTTGCACCTGGCTGATAGCACAGTGGTTAAGGCGCCGGCCTGCGAACCCAAAGGTTGCAGGTTTGATTCCCCAGCCAGGGCACATAGCCAGGTTGCAGGCCAGGTCTCCAGTCAGGTCTGTGGCTGGAGGCAGGTGAAATGCAACCATACATTGATGTCTCTCTCCCTCTCTGCCTCTCTCCCTTCCCCTCTTTCTAAAAAATAATGAAATAAAATCTTAAAAAAAAAAATTACAGGCCATTTTGTCATGTCTGTAATCTGCACAGAAGAGGGCCCGGCTGACTGCCCTCCCATTTTGAGAATCCTCCTTTCCGCTATGCTCTGTCCCTTGGCCCTTCCCCCATGTCAATGAGATGGTAGGTACATCACTGTGTCCTTTTCCCTGGGGACCAGTATTACATTCCCATCTACATGCTAGGAGTATTCACCTGGATTCAGCACAGGTTTCTAAACTTAACATGTGACAACCAAATTAATTATTTTCCCATAAAATAGGCATTTTCTTTATTTCTATTATATATGTATTCCATCTTAGAGATCTTGTTTTATATCCCTGTGGCAAACTTGTTGAAGTTCTGTGAAATCAGTGTCCATTTTCTTCAGTCCTCCCCCTTCTTCCCCACAGAGCCTACTCCTTGGTTAGACTGGGAGAAAGTATTTCTCTTACTTGGTAACTTCCAACCATTGGTCCTGGTTCCATTCTGTGGGGCTACAAAGTACGTTTGCTCTTCAAATTTCAGTTTTTTTCTTTCTTCCTCCTCTTTCCTCCTTCCTTTACTTTTTGGTTAAACATCCCCAGTTCCTTTCAGTATGTCTCTCATATGACATCATTTCTAGACCCTTCACCATTCTGGTGGCCTCTGAAGACATGCTGTATTTAACTGAGGCTTTTTAAAAAATGCATCTCCAGAATTGAACACACTACCCAAAATGTGATATTTTCAGGTTAGAGGCAATGGGATCCTAACTCCACCTCTCTTATCCTGAACTGTGTATTTCTATGAAAACAGTCACATAGCACATTGACCATCGGCTCTCTAATGGGCAAATGAACATGTGTACATTCTTGCCTCTTTTCCAACTCTGAGCACTTTCAAACTGAGGTTCTCCACATGCTTTTATGAACACGAATTAATTAAGCATCACCACACCTTGGTGAGGAATAGGGAATCACTTCTTCCAGCATGGAATTACAGGCTGTACCTCCATGGAATGCTAACCACCATGCCTAGCAACGCTGTGAGTTGGAGGGCTGAGACTATCGTATTCAATTGAAACTGCAGGGGGAATTTTAGGAAGGCAGAATGTAATTACTTTAGTTGGACTTGGGCCAGGATTCCTGAGTTAACACAACTGCTCTTAGAAAGTCTGCCACAAGACGTCTGGTGACCACAAATGGTTAGGTCTGTGGTTTTAGGTTTCATCCAAAAGGTAAACAGCACAGTGCCCCCAATACCACGCGGGGTGTTGATTCACACGGACCCAGAGAGGAGAGGCCACCTACTGAATGAGAAACACCATTTCCTGAAGTACCTACTTGTTCCTGGGAGGTCTCTCATCCTTGCACCAAAGCAGGCCAGTCCTTACTTAGCTAGTAAGAACTGACAGGCTCACAGCACAAAGTGGTATGGCTGCCAGACTAAATTATGTGCTTGTCATTTCCCCTTGTGTTGTCCAAGATTCCAGCAACAAAACAGTAGGGAACTCCCCATACACATTTTTGCTCAAAATGCATTCGTTTCTCCTCTCTGTAAAGTTCCTGGATCCCACAGTCCAAGTTAAACACAACTGGAATTTCCCTATAAGTCAAAAACAATATTAATTCTGAGCCCACATATTTTTCCTCTTGTAGGGTATGTACACATTTAAACACAGCACATGTTGTAGACAATCTGCAAATGGTAAAAAGCTCTGGAGGGGGAAAAAACCCACAAAGGGAGAAATGCAAGGGAACATATTTTTAACAAGAGAGCAGAGGAGATTTGGTTGGGTGTCTGACCCAGTGGTGAGAATTTTCCTCTGTGGTCTGTTAAAGGAGGAGCAGAGGCTGGCATCATGCCGTGGGCCGACAGTTGGCGGTTTCTATACCACACAAATCTTCAATGAGGCTAACTTCTCGGTGGGAAGCAAAGAGACTCTTGTAGAACCTTAGCGTGGCACACAGCTGAACTCACGTGTCCCTGACTCCAGTTGCTCGGGAGACATTGAAGTCCTTGTTTATCTGAAGTCTCAAGATTACCATACTCATCTTTTTCAAATTAAAATGGCAATGTAAAGTTTTGTAAATGTTAGTTCTTCTAATTGACGATGGCTTGTATAATTAAAATAAAGTCACTAATATTTTCTCTTGTTTTATTTTTTATCACTGCAAGTTCATTTTTCACTAACTCAGACAAGGTCTTCATTTTTATAAAGACCCATGCTGACCCCTAAAAATCTGATTTTTTTTTCAGTTAATGTTTGTGCCCATCTGGTTTGAATTTAGCATTCTTATGAGTCATTTCACTGTGATAGGAACACTCTGCTATAGAAAACTTCTGTTAATATTTTAACATTTTAAATCAAACACCGCATACAGCATTACCTAAGCCTCCTTGCAATTATGGAAAACCATGCCCTCTATTTGTTCATGGTTCCTGCCTTCACGTTTATTTTCTTTAAATTGAACATAGTACATGGTAAATAAGTGCATGCCCCATATGTATGTTCAAATACTTTACCATCTTGGGACAACATATCCTTTTTCAGCTTAAGAGCCTTTTGGAGGCAGCATTTGCCTGAGGAAAGACGAATAATTCTATAGGAAGTCGGATGGTCTTTACTTCTCAGGGCTGACACTTAACCAACCATTTAAAAGAGCTCAATTTATTTTCCGATCAGCATTGACTTTATAACTTACATTTTTACTACCCAAATTTCCTGATTTTGAAGCTTGAACTCATTTTCCTTTTACTGCTGGGCACCATTTCTCAAGGTAGCCTTTAAGGTGAAATGAAGGAGGAAAAAAATGCCAAGAATCTCTTTAAGAAAATACAGCAGTGTCTCCTCTACCTTCTTAAGCAAATGGATGGTTCCCAGGGAGGCTAGATTTGGTTGTGTACTTAGTCAGTAAATTGAATTTGCACATGGGGTGGACATAATTTAACTTGGGGGGGGAAAAAAACCAGAAAGAGGATTTTGAAATATTATTTGTCTATATTAAAAGTGAAGTAAGCATGCCTTAACAAGCCAAGCCATTTTGTCCTTTGTTGTATTTAAAATATTTCATCTTAATTTTAGAAGGAAAAAAAAAAAAAAAGACCAGTGGTTTAAATCAAGAGCCTTGGTAGGAGCCAGCCATGTTCAAGGTATGTAAGAGTTCCACCCTTCAAAGATACAAATGAGCTCCTGCTCGGAATGAATAATAGGGTTTCACTCCCCTGTTCCTCCATTAAAGTTTCTTGAGTTTATTTCCTAATCTGCAGGAATAAAGTTTAAAAAAACAAAACGCCTTACCTGGGCTCTGAGCACCAATTCTTTAAGATAACTTTATTCTAATTCTCATTACATTTTAAGTTCACTGATGGGGCTTGGAGAGGTTTAAATCAAAATAGGAAAAATAATAACCGTTGACTCACGGAGGTGGGGCCCAGTTTCTTCATCTTTGTTCAGGCAAAACATGTGTTGGAGGCAATGAAAACTCTGCAAACTCCAAGTCGGAGGGTTTTAGCAGTCACATGCCTTAACTGCAGGTCCCAGGCCCTGGGCATGACGAATACGTTTGTACTTCCCGTTAGCCATATTGTTGTGACTGAATATAAAATGTAGTCTTTTTCACACAATTTAATTAAAAGTACCAGATGTGGTGTTGTATGACTGATGTCAAAATACGACACTTTTATGTAAACACTTTAACTTAATCAATCAAGTAAATAGCTTTCACTATTTTAAAGCATTTCAAACCTGCTTGGTACAAATACATTATTTTTGCGTTATGCTAAATAGATCACGGCCACCTGCAGCATTATTAAGAGATTAGGGGAATAACGTTAGATTTTACCATATTATTTTTCAAGGGCTGGCCTTTACAATTTCCTCCTCTGGGAAGGACGAAAAGAAGATCAAGTTAGAAAATCTTTTAATTTTGTGGTGCCGGAGAAAGTCCTCCTTGAAAAAAAAAACTCTCCACCCTCATCAAATGTTAGTATTAAATGTATCCATGCATCTCCCAATGCTTCCAGGGAAAATTGCTTTCCTCTGGTTCCCTGTCCAGTCAGCAGCGCGTTGCTGAGCCAGTGTGCCTCCACCAGCATATTGAGTGTCCCGAAGTTTGATACTCCCTGGACCACAGCCTGGGAGCAAGCACTCAAAAGCCAGGCAATTAGTCTCCAAGCACCTTTCCTTATCCTGCGTCATTTGCATGCTCTGTTAGTTCAGACTGCCCTGCCCAGAGATGTCCCTCTTTCAAGAGGAAAAGTTTAGTGGAAATAGGACACCAAGAGATGCAAGAAGTGCAAGGACTCCACTGTGAAATGTACTACAGTCACACACTCTGGGAATTGCAGGAATCTTGTGTAATGTTCACAGGGTGGGTGGCTGACACAGCACTCGGTGGAAATACTTCATTCTAAGAAAGATGCAAAAATGACATGAATTTTAGGCTTCTGCAGAGCAATGTTGGCTCAGCAGGATGACTGACTGTGTGTTTCTAACAAACCCGTTTCTCATTTGGCCCTGTTTTCTATAGTCCTCTTTACCTGCCAACCCTGTGCCAGTACCACTGCACAGGACATTTGTGACAAAAAAGAATCATTTTGGGAAAAGCATTAGGTACCTATAGAAGCTGATGTACCTCTAGCTAATGCTCTAGAATATTCTGCAATCATTCACCTTGGCATACATTTAAAATAGTTCTTCCATATTGTGCCATTTATTCTATAGTTTACAAGAATATGGTGCTCCCTGCAGTTGGAAAACATACGAGGTTGGCATATATCTTGTGGAAACAACGGGAAGACAAAAGAAAAATGAGAACACTGCTCTTGAGAGTCTGACTTTTCCTGCTTTAAGAACTATTGACGGAGAGAAAATCTGAAGAAGAGAGACTATACAGGTGACATTTATTTAGCTCAATTCAAAAAAAATTTGTTTGTTTCTTTAGAACAATGAGATTGCTGTAAGACTCAAAATAGAACTAAGGATAAACCTAAACAGTACACAATTTGTTCAGAACTTACTTTTAAAAGCCACTTATAAACTGTGAGTGCCTATGTAGAGGTAGGAACGGTTACATCCCTGCCTGCCCTCTTTAAAAAGGCTTGAGACTTACCCATACGCATGCCAGATTGGGACTTTTTGTCAGTGGTCTCTAGAGATTCAAAATTGGAAAACTGCTGAATAATCTGTGATAGAGCTTTATGTTGACTTATAAGTATTTAATAATTTTTATCTTACTATATTCTCCATACCTGAAGGGTACACTCAAGTGTCTGAAGGCTCTGATCAGACTTTGCCTTGAATCCCTTGATAGTGGAGGCTCTGCTGTTCCACCTCTGCACCTCCCTCCCTCCCCTGTTTCCTGCACTTTATCAAGAGCTACTTACTTTACTGATCCTACTTAGGTTGCAGGCATTACCTGGGGAAAACAATAAGTGAGGAAACCAAATGAACTTGCAAAGAAGAGGTGTGGGCTTTGTTCTCCAAATGGATTAATTTTCTGGACCACACACTATGAATGCAATCAGTCAGTAGGTCTGCTTTTTATGCCACTTAAGCTAAGTGACCTGGTTGTTGTGTGTTTTGAAAAGCTACAGGAATCAGGCTGGCATTCAGATATTTTGCTGTGTGAATCCCAAAGTGCAAGACATCCTGAAGGGATTTATTTTCTTCATTTTTGCCTTTTCCTTCTTCTTCTTCTTCTTCTTCTTCTTCTTCTTTTTTTTTTTTAAGGCATCTCCGCTTACTTTGGCAGATGCATAAGTTAAAGGTGGGTGGAGGCCTTCAGGGAAGGAAATGTGTGGGGAACAAAATGAAAAGGCAGTTGGGCCAGCTAGCTGCCACCCTATTTTACTGAAAGACTTGAATTTCTGTCTCTCTCTGTCTCTCTCTGTCTCTATCATTCTGTCTGATTGGAACTAGTGCAAGAGAGACCCAGAGAGGCAGGAGAATCTTCTTGGTAGACTTATGAACTCTCTGAAGGTTACTCCTGGAGCAAATAGTCCAAGCTATTTTTACACCATGGCCAATGAGTGATTGTTGAGGGTTTGAATACTTTTCTTGGTCTGTTTTCTAGTATCTGACTTTCTAGGGCTTCATTTACATGACACTTTCTAGAAAGTATTGCTCTGTTGTTGACCAATGAAGTCGACAGTTAAAAATGATTAATTTTTAATAATTGGAACAAATACCCATACAGTTTTCATACTGCGTCATGGTCCTTATACCTAGTTGTCACAGGCTGTTCTCTCTGCTTGGAACATATTTTACTTATTACCTCCTCACCTCCACCCCAGCCAACTTCCCTTTGTTTTCCATATTTTTTTTTTGTTCAGGTCTCAGCTTAAACATCATATCAGAGAACTCTTCCTTGACTTCTCCAGGCTGGCATGTGTCATCTCTGCACCCCTCCTGCATGATATGTCTCTCCCTGATAGTATGTCTCATCATTGTCATTTGTTAACTCTATGGGAAATTACTTGTTTGCCACCAGGTTTCCTGCTGCACTGTAAGATACTGAGAGCAGGACTGTGCCTGGTTTGCCACTGTGTCCCCAGAGCCTGCTGTACAAACAGATGCTCCAGAATATTTGTAGGGTGAATAAATGAACAAATGAGTGCTTGGATTACTACTAGATGACTCCAGCTAGAGGGAAAAAGGCATTGCTACCATTTCTTGGAGACCAATAAACTGTTACTTCAAAAAGAATAAATAAATAAAACAACCCAAACCCAACAATAATGATAATTGTTATTCAGAATATTTAAAAGCCAGTTTAAACATAACACTCATGGGAAATTCAATTAAAAAAGAGATAATGAGGGGAAGGTAGTGTGATGATCACTATATTTTTGCTGCACTATGCTTCTTCCCATCTGTTAAGCAATCCCAGTAATTTTCATTTTTTTAATTGATGTAATTCAAATTTGATTGCAGTTGAGGTTGAAGATACACTGTATGTTTATTGGAGATTTGTATTACTTTTTGCATGAGCTGTCTCAAATTAGAGGAGGAAAACTACCTCTTTCTACACTTATAAGGTTTCCTGACACTGGAGATCCTCAATACTTCCATGTCTTAGATAACATCACCATGTGCAACCCTTTCTATCAGAAACACCTTTCCAAAACCACATAAAAGTTTCTGAATCTCAGGGTTACTACATAAATATGAGATTAATAACAGTGACCTATCTCAAAAATTTTCCCACAATATAATTATTTTATAAAGCACTTTGAGCCTAGTAATTTTCAAATTACTCAATCTCTTTCTGGTGTCTTTTCCCTTCACTTTTGGTAATATGTGCACACCTAGTGAGTTTTTGTGTTAGGAAACTATACACCACTTTGAAATGCATTCACTTCACTTTTTCTTTCAAACACATATTGAGTATTAATTATGTAAGTTACAATTACCAATAGGTGACATTGATTAAAATACTTAATCTCTGTATGCTTTAGGTTCTCTAAATGTAAAAGAGGGTTCTTGGGAGTAGATGAGATAATATTTGTAGTCAAGCTATTAGCGCGGTGTCTGGCACATAGTAAGCTTTCAACGATGTTAGTGGTTATCATTATTTTTATACTTCAGGGACTGTCTTAAATTCCAGCCATCTAAAGATTGAAAACAGGTAATCTTTGCTTTTATGAGTTCATGGCTTGTAAGTAACTGGCACTGCAGTGCTTGAGGATATCTTTTCCTCTTTGCAACTAGACACGTTGCTAAGATGACTATCAATGGGAGCTTCTCACTGCATTCACTCTGCGTGATGGCTCCCAGCTTTTCCGATGTTTTGTCAGAGCTGCAGTGTGTGCTTACAGCACACCACTCCCAGCAGCATTTGGTTTTCCTTTTCTGTGACCATGTACTGCATTGGGTCCCCTCCTCTGTACCCTGCGGCATTCAAGTGGCAGGACAGAGGGCGTATTGGGCAGTTGCTGTGCTGCTTAGATTACACTGAGCTTGGGTACTGCTGGATACATAATGGAAGGGTTAGAGAAAATTGTTCACAATCTGTGAAGCATGTGAATTATGTTTCTGTGACATTTAAAAAATTCTTGGCAGAGGGAGAAGTGTTGAGTGAAAGATAATAACCTGCTGTTATCTTCCCCTTCATTTGACTGCTCTAAGAAATCTGTTGAGAAATCTCATGAATTAGACTCATCATTGTGCTTCTCATTCATTAGATAGCCTCCTTCTTTCTCTATACCAATTCCCACTGGCAGCGTGTGATTAAAAAACACTTTTTACACAGGCATGTGATTCATATGCAGCCCCCAAAAGATGCGCTTCTTAACACAATGGGTTCTAAGTGAAATTGAGAACAAGCTTTGGCCATTCATTTTGTAGGTGGAAATGTGCCACAAATGACTGCTGTTTTTTTTAAAAACACCATCTCAGCCTTGAAGGAGATTGGTTGTTGTTTATGGCAAAATTTCGATGACAACATAGAAGTCTACATTTAGATTTCCTACAGACTTTCACCCAGAGGTAAGAGAGAGAGAGAAAAGGCAAGAATAGAAAACTCCAAAACTGCAAAACTGCAATGACCATGAATGCATTGCATATATTTCTACTTTTTCTAAAACTATTTTCACAATACTATTTGACAATTGTTCTTCCTTCCTTCTCGATTTCTTTGATTTGTACCTTCGCTGTGTTTATGAACACAATTAATACTATTTACTATGTACCAGACATTAATCTAAGACCTTTGCATGGGTTAACTTTATTGATACCTTATAACAATCTTACGATAGAGTAGTATTATTATCTTTATCTATAGGCAAGGAAACAGAGGCAGAAAGAACTAAAATAAGTCACCTAATGTCACAAGCTAGCAAACAGGGGAGCTGGAATTTGAACACAAGCTGCTTGGGTCCAACCAGTAACTACTATGCTCCATTGTCATTCAGATTTAGTCTATGCAAAGTTCACCATAGAGAGGGCCTATCTAGCTCATACCCAAGGACTATGCAAATTACTGGCAAGATACTATGCAAGGCAATCAGTGTCCTCTGGGTCTTAGTGCTGGAGAGGAATCTGCTCATGTTCCCTTCTCTAGAGATCATTCATTGCTTCATTGCTTAAAGTAATAAACCTTTAAAGATCAATTTGATCTTCACATAAAAAAAGTTGTTAACAGATTAAACAAGAAAGCTTTCTTTTCATAAGTGGTTCCATTGAAGAAAATTATCCTTCGTTGTATTATAAACATCTCATTTTAGGCTTACAAATAATGACCTTGTACATTAAACCATATAGATACATGCATCTTTCTCCTTTTTATGATAGGTATTATTGAAAATAATTATATGTCTTAAAATATGTTTCCAATATTAAATATTGTCTCTAAAAGGAAACATAAGAATAAAAATGATTTCTATGATGAGTCCACTAAGGCTGAACCTAGAATTAGCCAATGTTATCATTTGCCTCTTCATATTTGTTTGCCTTTTGTGTGGTTGAAGGAATTCAATTTCTTATACTCCTACTTAGTCCAGTGGGATGATGTCTTAGACATAGATTTAGTTTACTGACTTCAACATCTGTTTTCAGAAATCTTAGCACTTCTCACCTTTAGTTGGAAGCTGCTAAGCTCTACTCCAAGAATGAGGTACGCTTTGAGCAGTTAGGGTGAAGAGTTTACCAGGCTCTCTTAGACATTCATACCTTTATGTCTTCCTGAACAGAGCTCTGGGGATAGAGCAATGTGGTCTTGGCTATTAAAGATAGTGACCAAGAACACCTGGTCACAATAAATATAGGCTCTTTCCTTTAGCCTTCTCAGTGGTCTTAAAATGAATCTACAAATTTTTAAATTTGTCATTTCCAGGATTATGATAATCCCAGGTAACGAGACATTTTCACAAGTCCCACATTGTAAATCTGAAGCTTTCTTATTTAAAAGGCCATATCCAAAAAAGATGGAATTGTGTTAGTTGTATAGTTTCCTGGATTCAATTTGTACCAACCCCAGATAGACTTAAAAATTAAGAATGCGAGGTTTGCCCCAGAATTAGTGGCCATGCAAACTGTTTTAATTTACTGACATTGGTTTGATACTTTTGGGACAGATCTCATATTTCCAAGATACCTAATTATTAAAATCATTAAAGCAAATAAAGTTCATTGACTGTTATTTCAAGAAATTGACAACCACACTCAAACTGTTGAGGCAAATTCCTGTAGTGCAGAGATAAACTTGGGTGAAACCTAATTATCTGTAGACTTACATGAGTCAAAAAATCTTCTTTCCAAATAATAACATTTATTGGTATGTATCTAATTATAGAAGTTTTTTTGTGATTATTTTAGAAAATTTGAGGAGGCAAAAAGAAAACTAAATCATCTTTGATCTTACTCATGCCTGAAATCTGGACATTCAAGGAAAAAAGCAACTGTGTATTGTATCAAAGGTCTTTTTCAAAGCAACTACATTTTAAATTTAGTATGCACTTGAATTTAAGAATGTCTGATAAAAGCACTAATTATAATGGCTCTTATACCCTATTTTCTAATGGTAGGACACCCCAATTTAAGATCCATCTTTTCTCATTTTTTTTCTAAGTTACTTTTCCAATTATGAAAGTAAAACTTTAAGTATAAAAAATTTGGAGAATATTTTAAAAAATCACTCTTCTTTTTGCCTTTTAATTATTTTTATTACTCAAAAAGCTTCATTTTTATTTAGCTTTCTGACTCTGTGCTTGTGCCTTCAATACTTTCACAACAATTTTCTGCTCCTCAATAAGGAAAGCACTCTTGATCCTGTCATGGACACATTTAGCACACATAGGCCCTGCTGACATGCATTTTTGTTTTAGATAACCTCATTAGAACTTTAGGGCTCACAGCACGAACTCTGTGAAGTTGGCCTGGGCACACTCCACATGCAGATTTCGGTGCTTTCCCAACCTTTCTGGTATAAAGGTAGACAATTCTATCTCCAGGAGTGTAAGACAGCCTAGTTTTGTTAGAGGCTGTATTGTAGGGCAGCCTCCAATGGTAGGTCAAATGCTGAACAATTGTGAATGCCTAATGACGCTGTTTCCGGAAGAGGAAGAGAAAAAAAGTCACTCTTAATTAATCCCACTTCTCAAAATAAGTACTAATATTGGCATATTTTTATATAGTCCCAAAGTCTTTTTTTCTCACTTCAACAGGTGCTTTCTTAGAAAGGGATTGGCTTAAGACCTCTTAGAAAAGCCAAAAAATTTGAAAATGTCTGGCCATGGGCCAGAGTTGGGCAGACTAAAATTGTGTAGGGGGAGAGTTTCCAATAACTCTGGGCAGGAATTTGTGGGTGGGGTGTCTAGAAAGGAAAATGAAAATTATCTGTTCCATAAAATCAAATTCAAATGTATTGGGGGCTGAATGATCTATCTGCTACTCAGCTGTGCTATGAGCTCTTCTTTGGTGGAGAGAACTGGTTCTTTGTCCTGATTCCAACTTATTTTCCACCACAATGTGGTTAGAATTCTCTCATCAGCTTATGAAAACAACCAGCCCAGCCTAATGGAACTGGGAAAATAGCAGGTCCTATATAAATGTTTATTGAGCAGAACTGAAGAAAACTAAACTTACAATCTGAACTGCAATCTCACTTAAGAATATCAAATTTTCATGAAGGACCTATAATTGAACTTAGTTAAGGGATATATCTTTTTAAAAAGTGGACATAATTTACTACGCACTGAATGAGGTGATGATGATGATAAGAAAAAAGGAAAGAAGTGTGAAGGCAAGGAAGAATTGTTTTTCAATAAAGCATCATACTTATCTCAAGATATGTAAATAGATATCCTAAGTGCATATGTACAAATAAAATTTTTTACAAAACTGCCTTGGGCTACAGTGCTTATGAGCCCATTTGTAGGAGGAAATAAGAGGAACTGAAAAATGATTTGTAGGAATCCTGTTTTTGCTTTCCTGAATTTTAAAGTTGCATGGATTTGACTCAACCAATTTCATTAGCATCTCATTTCTGCTTAAAACTTTTAATGACATGCAAATAATTTACCTGAATTGGAGAATTGTTTTTTTTATTTCTTTAAAAATTCCTTTAATGTTTGAAAAGTATCAACCATGAATACTATCTGAAAGGGTAGTTCAGAGACCACTTCTGTCAGACTTACCAGGGCACTGATGAATATGCAGATTCCAGGGCCCTTCCCAGATCCACTGAAAGAGGATATTTACATAGGAGACTCAGAAATCCAGGTGACACTTATGCACACCAGATTTTGAAAAGCTGGTGTAAGATGAATGTTAGAAGATACTACTTGTTTAAAGACTTACGTAAGTCCAGAGAAGAAAGAATGGAGTACACATGTTCTTTCACCAACAGAGGTCACTTTCTCTTTAGCCCTGAGCTTTGTTCTAACAGTCTAAAAAATATGTAACAATCCTACCTGAGGAGGGTGAACTAATGTTCAACAGAGAATATTGGGAGGTTTCTCCAATGGATGAATAAATTTTTCAGGCATTGTAATAATAATAATAATAATAAAAATAACAACAACAATTTGATTGTTATATAATAATATACTAGGTCTGTCCTATATCGGCCACACAAACTCTTTTAATTATATTGACACTGTCTTGATACTATCAAGACAGACCTCATATTATAATAATCTTTAATTACCTCTTGTGTTCAGCATTTTTCATGAGCAACTGTGGGGATCTCATTGATCTGCTCAATAACTTAATTAGATTGACACATCTTAATTTTATTGATGGGGGTTTTGAAGCTTAGAGAGATTAAACAAGTTGGACTTCCTTCTAGTAAGTTGTGGAAATTCCCAATCCTGGGATCTTGGTTCCCAAACCACAGTGCTTTCATAACTCTTAGAAACAGGCTTTGAGCACACCTCCCAGGAAAAGTTTTTTTTTTCAAGTTGAAAAGTATTTTAGTGCTTGCTTCAGCAGCATGTAAACTAAAATTGGAATGATACAGAGAAGATTAGCATGGCCCCTGCACAATGATGACACACAAACTCATGAAGCATTCCATATTTTTAACTATTGACATAAAAAAGTATTTTAATAAAAAAAACATTTTATTTATTTAGTTTTTGAGAGAGAAGAGAATGGAAGGAGAAAGAGATGGAGAGAAACATCAATTGAGAGAGAAACATCAATTGGTTTCCTTTCATATATGCCCCAACCGGGGGCTAAACTTGCAACCCAGGCAAGTGCCCTGATTGGTAATAGAACTGGTGGAATTTTACTTTGTGCGATGATGCCCAACTAACTAAGCCCCACTGGTCTGGGAAAACTTAACAAGTATTTAAAAAAATTTTAATTGAACTAATTGAGGTGACATTGGTTAATAAAATAATACAGGTTTCAGGTATACAATTTTACATAGTTCACCATCTGTATATTGTATTGTGTATTCACCACCCCAAATCAAGTCTCCTTCCATCACCATTTATCTCTCCTTTACCCTCTTCTACCTCTCTGCACCTGCCTTCTCTCTGGTAATCACCATACTCTTGCCTGTCTATGAAGCTTTTTTTCTTTGCTTAATCCCTTCACTTTTTTACTTAGCTCCCCCATCTCCCTCCCCTCTGACAGCTATCATTCTGTGCTTGGTATCTATGGTATTTATTTTATATGACTGGCATATTTCACTTAACATAACAATCTTCAGGTCCATCCATGCTGTCACAAAAGGTGAGATTTACTTTTTTGCTATGGCTGAGTAGTATTCCATTGTGCAAATGCACCACAATTTTTTATCCACTCCTACAGATAGATACTTGGGTTGCTTTCAAATCTTGGCTATTGCAAATAATGCTGCAGTGAATATAGCAGTGCATATATTCTTTCAAATTATTATTTTGGTTTTCTTCAGATATATTCCTGTAAGTGAGATCACTGAGTCGTAAAACAGTTTTATTTAAAATTTTTTGAGGTAACTCCATGCTGCTTTTCACAGTAGCTACACCAGTCTGCAATCCCACCAACACTGCATGAGGGCTTCCTTTCCACATCCTTGACAATAAGGATGTTTGTAAAGTCTATTTTGTCAGTTATAAATATTGCCAACCCAGCTGTTTTTTCATTTCCATTCTCATGAAAAACCTTTCTCCATGTCTTTACTTTTAGTCTGTGTGTATCTTTTTTTTTTTTAAAAAGATTTTATTTATTATTTCCAGAGAGAGGGGAAGTGGGAAAGGCAGAGAGAGACATCAGTGTAAGGTTGCCTTTCACCTGCCTCCAGCTATGGACCTGGCTGGAGACCTGGCTTGCAACCTGGCTACGTGCCTTGGCTGGGAATTGAACCAGTGACCTTTGGGTTCACAGGGCAGCATCTTAACCACTGTGCCACCAGCCAGGGCTGCGTGTACCTTTTATACTGAGGTAAGTCTCTTATTAACAGCATATATATGGGTCTTATTTTCTTAACCACTCAACTATCCTATGTCTTATAATCCATTGACACATTTAAAGTGATTATTGATAGGTATATATTTATTGTTATTTTACTTTTTTAAACTATGTTCCTCTGTTGTTTCTTTTCTAATTCTCCTCCTTCTCCTCCTCCCCCCTCCTCCTCTTCCTCCTTCTTCTCCTTCTTCTTCTTCCTTCTCTCCCTCCTCCTCTTCTTCTTCCCTTTCTTCCTCCTCCTCCTCCTCCCCTTCTCCAACTTCTTTTTCAATAATATTCTTTAGCATTTCTTATAATACTGGTTTGATTTGGTGGTAAAAAAAGAAATTTTTGCTTTTTAGTATTTATTAGGTAATAGTTTTTTAATTTTTATTTATTTACTTTTAGAAGAGGGGAAGGTAGGTAGAAAGAGGGAGAGAAACATGGATGTGTGAGAGATAATCTCTTGGTTGTTTCTCACACATCCTCAACTGGGGACCTGGCCTGCAATCCAGGAATGTGGCCCTGACTGGGAATCAAACCAGTAACCTTTTTTGACTTGCAGGCTGGTGCTCAATCCACTGAACCACACCAGCCAGGGCCCTTTAACTTTTTCTTATCTGAGAATCTCTTTATGACTCCTTCAATATTTTAAAAAGATTTTATTTATTATTATTTTTAGAAAGAGGGGAAAGGAGAGAGGCAAAGAAGGAGAGAAACATCAATGTTTGGTTGACTTTCACCTGCCTCCAGCTACAGACCTGGCTGGAGACCTGGCTTGCAACCCGGTCATGTGCCCTGACTGGGAATTGAACCAGCAACATTTGGATTCACAGGCCAGCACCTTTCCACTTAGCCACCAGCCAGGACCTCCTTCAATTTTAAATGATAGTCTTGCTGAGTAAAGTAGATCCAAGATGGTGGAGTAAGTGAACCTATACCAATCTCCTCCCAGGACCAATATGGAATTACAACTTAATTGTGGAGAAATTATCCAGAATAACTAACAGAACACAAGCTGGAAAAAAGCCTTATAATCACAGACAGAACAGAAGAGGCTATTTTATCACAATGTAACTGGTAGGAAGTGTGGAGACGCAAGAGGGCTGGTTGGGCTCCCATGGTGGCAGCTGAAGGGGCAGAAAAACATCTCAGCACCTGGGGGTTCCACCAGGGAAGAGTAGGGTCTAAACTCCCAGCTGGGCTTCCAAGCCTACATCAACAAAGCCTAGAGTAAAACAGCATCCAGCTGTGAAAAATGAGAAGCTGTGGGGTTTTGTTTGCCTAAGAGAGATGGCTGGAGGCACAGAGAGTATTCAAAGGAACCATGCACAAAAATACATTGTCACTCATTTACACTGGTCTCCAGCAAAGGGTAGAGTGGATTAGAGATGCTTAAGAAGAGTTTGGGATGATGGCTTTGAGGATAGAAATGAGGGAGCAGTGGTAGGCCATGCTCCATACTGCAGGCAGACCACTCTTCTCCAAGTGGTGTTAACCTGAGAGGAAGCAATAGCCCTGTCCAGCAATGCTTAAGCATAATGGATAATCGAAATTAATTAGATTAACAATTGAAGGAGATAGACAAAGACAGTGGATCTCTGATGGTCTTGAACAGGCTGCCCAGGCCCAGGATGAAACACAATCTAAAGTCACCAGGGATGGATTCAGGAAGTAAAGACAGTACACCTCTACAACAGTAGGCTTGGAGAAAGGAGTAACTCTCAGCTAGCTGGAGGGAAGGACCCACCAAAGAGCAACACAACCACTAAAACCCAAGTACAACCAGACATCCCAAATAAAGGGCATAAAGGGCATCCGAAGAATATCAAGTTTAGGAGATCAAGGAGATTGTGCCACTGAATCCCACGGGTCTCCTACCATAGAAAGTCACACCATGAAGATGGGAAGTCAAAGCAGATCACTCTAAGAAGGAGAAATAAACAAGAAGTCACCTAAAATAGGGAGACAAAGAAACAACTCCCCTCCACCCCCCATCAAAAGGAAAGGAAGAGTCCCAGAAAAAGTGCATAATGAAATACAGGCAAGCAACCTACCAGACATGGAATTCAAAATATTGATTATAGAGTAGCTCAATGAGTTCAGCAAACTCAAAGAAAACTACAAACAACTTTGGGGGAACTGTGAAGAACTCCAGGGAAGCTATAAGGAACTTATTGAAAACTACACCAGTATTTACAAAAACATAGAAACTATCAATAAGAGCCATGAGAACATGTATAATACAATTTCTGATTGAAGAACACAGTACAAGGAATCAAAATCAGGCTATATGAAGCAGAGGATCAGATCAGTAAGCAAGAGGAAGATGTAGAAAAAAATTCCCAGACAATGCAACAAGATGAAAAAAGGCTGAAAATGAATTAAGAGGTTTTAAGAGAACTGCAGAACAACATGAAACATAATAATATCCATATCATAGGGATACCAGAATGAGAAGAAGAGGAGCAAGGGATAGAAAACCTGTTTGAAAAACTAATGACAGAAAACTTCTTTAACTTAAGGAGAAAAAAAGTCACAGAAGTGCAGGAAGTACTAAGGGTCCCAATGAAGATGAACACAAACAGGTCCACTTTAAGACATATTATAATTAAAATGGCAAATTTCAAAGATGAAGAGAAAATCCTAAAATCAGTAAGAGAGAAATAGCTAATAACATACAAGGGGCCTCCAATAAGGTTATCAGCTGATTTCTCAGCAGAAACAATACAAACCAGGACGGAATGGCAAAAAATAGTCCAAGCAATGAAACACAAAGACCTACAACCAAGACTATTTTACTGAGCAAGGCTCTCATTCAAAATGGAAGGTGAAATAAGGAGTTTCCCAGATAAAAGAAGGCTAAAAGAATACATTTCCACCATTGCAAGAGATGCTAAAGGTTCAGCTTTAAGAAGATGAAGAAATAGAGAGACACAGAGGAACACAGGTACAAAGAGGAAAAATGACAATGAATAAGTATTTATCAGTAATACTCTTCATTGTAAATGGATTAACTTCACCAGTTAAAAGACAAAGGGTAGCTGAATGGATAAGAAAACATATATAAGTCTCTCTATAAGAGACTTACCTCAGAACAAAAGATCTACACCAAGTGAAAGTGAAGGGATGGAAAAAAATATTTTGAGCAAATGGAATACTTAAACCACTATGGAAAACAGTATGGAATTTCTTCAAAAAATAAAAATGGAACTGCCTTTTGATCTAGCAATTCCACTGTTAGGATTATATCCAAAGAATACTATGATTCAGAAGGACCTATGCACTCCTATGTTCATAGCAGCACTATTTACAACAGCCAAATACTAGAAACAGCCTAAGTGCCCATTAATAGATGAATGGATAAAAAACAAAAAAACAAAAAAACAAAAAACACCATGGTACATTTACACAATGTAATACTATGCAGCAGAAAGAAAGAATTACTACCTTTTGTGACAGTATGGATGGAACTGGAGAGTACTATGCTTGGTAAAGTAAGCCAGGTGGTGAAAGGCATATATCATATGTTCTCACCTAATACAGGAAACTAATGAACAAAACAAACAACCAAAATAGAACTGGTGGCATGAAAAGAAGGAACAGACTGACAGTGACCAGAGGGGAAGGGGGAAGAGGAGAGAGGGGGAAAGAAGGGGAAGAGTTTAGTTAAGGAACTAGTATAAATGACCCATGGACATAGGCAACAAGGTGAAGATTGACTGTGGGAGAGGGGATAGGGTGAGTTGAGCAGGGAAGAGCAATGGGAGAAAAATGGCACAAGTGTCATACAACAATAATAAATTAATTAAAAAAAAAAAAGATTTTAGGCCCTGGCTGGTAGCACAGTTGATAAGGCGCCAGCCTGAGAACTCAAAGGTTGCTGGTTCGATTCCCTAGCCAGGGCACATAACCAGGTTGCAAGCCAGGATTCCAGCCATGTCCATGGCTGGAGGCAGGTGAAAGGCAACCATACATTGAAGAAAAGAAAAGATTTTATTCATTATTTTTAGAAAGAAGGGCAGGGAAGGAGGAAGAAAGGGAGAGCAACATCAATGTAAGGTTGTCTTTCACCTGCCTCCAGCTATGGGCCTGGCTGGAGACTTGGTTTGCAACCTCATTATGCGCCCTGACTGGGGAATCGAACCAGCAAACTTTGGGCTCACAGGCTGGTGCCAATACACTGTGTCACCAGCCAGGGTTAATTTTTAAAAATGGAAAAAGAAAAGTAGTCTTGGTTGTAGGTCCTTGTTTTTAATCACTGTAACTATTTCATGCCAATCCCTGTGGTCTAAATGTTTGTTGATAAATCAGTTGACAGTCATATGGGAACTTCCTTGTAGGTAACTATCTTTCTTTTGTGGCTTTTAAGATTTTCTCTTTGTCTTTCACCTTTACCACTTTAATTGTGATGTTTCTTGGTGCGGGCCTCTTTGGGGTTATCTTGTTTGGGATTCTGTGCTTTTTGGACATATGTGTCTTTCCTTCACCAGGTTAGAAAAATTTTAGTCATTAGTTTTTCAAATAAATTCTCAATTCCTTACTCTCTTCTCTTACCCCTATAACACTGGTATTGTTAGCTTCATGTTGTCCTAAATGTCCCTTAAGCTTTGTTTGTTTGTTTATTTATTTTGGTGCTCTGATTTGGTGTTTTCTGCTCCATTGTCTACAAAAATCACTGATTCAATTCTCTGCTTCCTCCAATCTACTGTTTATTCATTTTAGTGCATTCTTCATTTCATATATTATATTTGCATTTCTGACTGGTCCTTTTGTATGTCTTTTTTCATGCTGTTTTAGTTCTCACTAAGTTCATTAAACATCCTTATAACCACTGTTTTGAACTCTGTACGTATCTGATAAATTGCCTGTCACATTTCATTTAACTCCTTTTCTGGAGATTTCTCTTGTTCTTTCATTTGGGGGTTGTTTCTTGGTTTCCCCATTTTAGCTACCTTTTTGTGTTTGTTTCTATGTATTGGCTTGATCTGCTATGATTCCCAGTCTTGGTAGAGGAGCCATATGTGTTAGGTGTCCTGTGGGACCCAATGATGCAATCTCCTTGATCACTTGAACTAGGTGCTCCAAGGAATGTCCCCTGTGTGGGTTATATGGGCCCTCCAGGTGTAATTTAGCCTTTACTGTTATTGGACCACTTGTGTGTAGGTTTGACCCTCAGGCTGGCTGAGTCTATCAATTCTGACCATAGTGTACAAGCTGCTGTGCAAATGCTGATCACAGAAGCAGAATTCACCTCAGGAGGATCTGGTGCTTACCAAAATTTCCCTTTGGATATGCTACTTGTGAAGTTAATTAGATTCTGCTATGATGTTGTCTGAAGCTGGCCACTGGATGTGTTTGTTCTGTGACCTCTTGGGAGGGACTCTGGTGCAGACCGATGTCAGAGACTGCCTGTGACTTGTCTTGTGTAAACTGGAGCTACAAAGTGATCCATATTTTGTGACTGCCTCTGCTGGGCCTAGGTGTGCAAGTTGTTCAGAAAGCCCATTTTTACCAGCTCTAGGTTATAGACAGGTAAGTAAAGGTCACAAGGTACCCAAAGAATGGCCTCTGCCTGCCTGTTGCCTATTAGGCTCGGTCACTGAAAGAGCCTCTGGCAGTACTTGTGTTGCATGAGGTACGTTCTAAGTGAGTTCCCAGGGATGGGTTAGTAGTGTTCACCAAACTGATGCAAGTTCAAACTCAGTGCCAGTCCTGGGTCTGAGGCCACTCGGCAAATATCCCAGGGTGTTCCAAGTTTAGCTGCTACTCTCTGGGTATTTGCACATTTGTGGTGAGGCAGGTGCTCACAAAGTCATAAGGATGAGGCCAGAAGAGTTTTTCAGGCTCAGCTCTGACTTGGATAGCTCCATGTCATCCTGCAAACCAAAAGGTAGTTGGTTTGATTCATAGTCAGGGCACATGCATGAGTTGTGGGTGTGGTCTCTGGTTGGAGGCATGTGAGAGGCAGCCAATTGATGTTTCTATCACCCATTGATGCTTTTTCTCTTTCTTCTTCCCCTCTCTCTAAAAACAAATAAATAAAATCTTAAAAAAAAGAGTTTATCAGGCTCCAAAACATCAAGATTTGGCTGTGTGAAAGGAAGGCTCTGTACCAGTCAGGCATATGAGGAAAATAAGTCTTTTGTCAAGAGCCACACAACTCAGCCTATCCCAGATTCTGTCAGGTGCTTGATCTCAGCAGAGCAGGGCTGCCTGAAATCAGGAGGATGGGGCTAGTGGATCTACAGTGACAGGAAGGTGCCAATTGGGAGAACGTGTGGGGAGGGTTCTCCTCGCCTAAGAACCACACAACTCTGTCCAAGATTCTGCCCACACTCTAGCAAGGTAGAGCCACTAGGAGTCCAAGGTTGTGGTTGCTGGGAATCCAGAGAATTTGTCAGGGGAATGGCCCTCACCCAAAAGCCACACAACTCAGACACTGACACCCCCTGATTCTGCACAGGCTTTTACACCCTGGCCCAGGCAGCTAACTCCTCAGCAGGGCAAGAATTTTGCAGGGTAGGGTGGCAGGGAGCCCAGAGGGTGGGGCTATTGCATACCCTCAGGCTGATGCAGCATGGAAGAGAGTGCTTCACTCAAGACAGATGGTACCTGTGATGTGGGAGGGGTATCATGGTGACTGCCCCTCAGCTCTCTGCCCTGAGCCACAAATCTCATGCAGCTCATGGGTCCAGCACTGGGGAAAATAAAGCCTCATTTCTTCAAACTGTGAGAACCAGTGGGGTTTGGGGCAGAGGAAGAAACTGCCAGTCTGTCAGCAGAGTCCATTTGTTTAGAGGTCCCCCACAGTTCTAGGATGTCTGAGACCCACCCACTCTGGGAACCATGGACAGGACAACAGCTAGAGAGGCACCAGTCCCATAGAGGAGGTGGGAGAAGTGCCTGGAAAAGGGGAAAGTGTGAACAAGCAGCATTGTTCTCTCTGTGACATAAAGTGCCACATAAAGTGCCACAACGTGGTGAAACAGGTGGCTCTGTACTGAGGAATACCTAAGGCTACACCCTTTAAAACATAACAGGTGTGACAGCTCTATAGAGGCAAAGGAGCCTGTCAAGTTGAGGAGACAGAGAAGTATGGCCTAAAAGATGGACCAAAAAAAAAAAAAAAAAAAAAGATGGACCAGATCAAGGTTCTAGTGGGAAAACTAAGCAACGAGGAGATAGCCAACCTAAAAGATGCAGAGTTCCAAACACTGGTGATAAAGATGCTCATAGACTTGACAGATATGCTTGACTACAGCAAACACAGAAGGGAAGAAGTGAAGGCTATGCTAAGTGAAACAAAGGAAAATCTACATGAAACCAATGGTGAAGGGAAGGAAACAGGGCTTCAAATCAATGATTTGGAACATAAGGAAGAAATAAATAGTGAACCAGTACAGAATGAAGAAAAAAGAATTGAAAAACAAATGAGGAGAGGCTTAGGAACCTCTGAAATAACTTTAAACATGCCAATATCTGAATTATAGGGGTGCCAGAAGGAGAAGAGGAAGAGAAAAAAAAAAAAAACTTATGTGAAAAAATAACAAAGGAAAACTCCGCAAATTTGGTAAAGGAAATAAACATACAAGTCCAGGAAGCATGGAGAGTCCCAAACAAGCTAGACCCAAAGGGAACCACACCAATACACATCATAATTAAAATGACAAAGGCTAAAGATAAAGAGAAGAGTCCTAAAAGCAGCAAGAGAAAAGAAGAGAGTTACCTACAAAGGGGTTCCTATAAGAGTATCAGATGACTTTTCAAAAGAAACTTTGCAGAGTCTCTCAGCAGAGTCTGTATGTTTAGGGGCTCTCAGGGTCACCCACTCTGGCAACTGCAGCCAGGGCAACAGCTAGAGAGGAACTGGCCTCATACTAGAAGCGGAAGTGCCTGGAAAAGGGGTGATTGCTGAGCAAGTAGCATGGTTCCCTCTCAAACCCCTCCCATACTACATACAATGCCACAATACAAAAATGGGTGGCCTGTACTGATGAATACCCAAGGCGCTACCCTTTACAATGTAACTGGTATGACAGCTCTACCTAAGACATAGAGGCAAACACAGGAACCTGTCAAGTTGAGGAGACAGAGAAGTATGGCCCAAAAGAGGGAACAGATCAAGGTCCCAGCAGACAAACTAAGCAATGAAGAAGTAGCCAGCCTGAAAGACGAACAGATTGCCAGCCTGACAGATGCACAGTTTAAAACTCTGGTGATAAAGATGCTCACAGACTTGACAGACATGCTTAAATATGGCAAATGCAGAAGGGAAGAAATTAAGGCTAAGCTAAGTGAAACAAATGAAAATGTATATGAAACCAATGGTGAATGGAAGGAAAATGGGATTCAAAATGATTCAGAACATAAGAAAGAGATAAAGCCAACCAATACAGAAAGAGGAAACAAGAATAGAAAAAAATGAGGAGAGGCTTAAGAACCTCTAGGACAACTTTAAGTGTTCCAAAATCTGAAGCGTAGGGATGCCAGAAGGAGAAGAAGAAGAGCAAGAAATTGAAAGTTTGTGTGAAAAAATAATGAAGGAAAACTTCCCAAATTTGGCAAAGGGAATAGAAATACAAGCCCAGGAAGCACAGAGAGTCCGAAACAAGCTAGATCCCAAGAGGACCACACCAAGACACATCATAATTAAAGTGTCAAAGATGAAAGAAAAAGAGAATCTTAAAAGCAGCAACAGAAAATAAGAGTTACATACAAAGGGGTTCTTTTAAGACTATCAGCTGATTTCTCAAAAACACTTAGCAGGAAAGAAATGACTGGCATGAAGTATTCAAAGTGATGAAAAGCAAGGACTTACAACCAAGATTATTCTGTCCAGCAAAGCTATCATTTAGAATGGAAGGGCAGATAAAGTGCTTCCCAGACAATGTAAAGCTAAAGGAGTTCATCATCAAAAAGCCCTTGTATGAAACACTTAAAGAGACTTACCTATTTAAGAAAAAGGAGATAAAAATTATGAATATTAAAATGACAACTCACAACAAATAAAACTCACAACTATCAACCATAGAACAACAAAAAACAAAAATAAAAACAAACTAACCTAACAACCAGATTAGGAACAGAATCATTGGTATGGGGATCATTTGGAGGGTTATCAACTGGGAAGTATAAGGGGTAGAAATGGGGAAATGGTGCAGGAATTAAGAAGCATAATTAGTAGGTAGAAAATAGATAGGAGAAATTGAGAGTAATTAGAAAAGGGTTAAGCCAAAGAACATATATGCATGACCCATGGATGTGAACTAAAAGGGTGGGATTACTGGAGAGAAGGTGGGTACTGGGTGGAGGGAAACAAAGGGAAAAGAAGCTGAAACAACTGTAATAGCATAATCAATAAAACAGACTTAAAAATTAATTTTAAAAGAGAAATTTACTATTTTAAATAAAATAATGACAAGAGCAAGATTCAAATGCCCACTGTTGGTGAAGATACATTGCTAAATTTAAAAAATATCTATAAGAGTGACAAGAATATTCTGTTTCTTGACCTGGGCACTGCTACAAGGCTAAATCCAGTTTGTGAAAATTTAGCAAATTGTATACTCATGAAAAAATACTTTTAAATATGTATAGTACATATAGTTAAAAATAAAAATAAATAAATCTGTTGCCTTACCTTGAATTATGTAATTTACTGAGTGAAACTCACCTCCTCTCTGCTGTCTTCCACTGGTCACCAACACTCCCCATTTCATTTCCAAGTCAACAGTTTCCTGATAAGAAACTGGTAAGGTAAGAACTGCATATAAAATTATTTGTTAAACCAATAACTCGGAATAGGTGTTAACCCTGGTGGATCTTTTTTATCTCTTGGTTTCAGTAATCTTGAAAGTTCAGCATGTTTTTCTATTACATTAATACACTGCACACTGAAAAGGCAGACCAAAGCATTTTGAATGTGCTTTAAATTTTTTGCTTAAGTAACCTCACAAGACTCCCACATTCTTCAGTTCTGCCTATATTGAGAATCAGCAGTTACTTTTAAGTTTTAATAAGTTTCACATGTTTTGTAGTAAAACCGTGTTTGGTTAATTCCAACCTTTAATTAGTAGGCTCTGGATTGGTGTATACCAGACATGGGGACGTTATTAGTGTGAACTGAATGTGATGTGTGTTACTCCATAACAGATCAAAACAAGTCTTGTGTGCTCTGACAGCAGTAAGCCCCACTGAGACCTGACCAGTATATGATTTTCAGTTGTAAAAGAAAATTGTAATTCACAAGTCCTTGCCAGATGGCATACCCCCATACCTCAACTTCATTCCATCTTCCTAGAGTAGGTGGTCAAGTTAGGTTCAGCCAACAAGACTTGGTGTGGTTTCTGAATCATTTAAATTTTAGATTTATTCAAAATCCTTGGTGGGTATATTGTGTATCTTGTTTTGGGGTGCTCCTTAACTTTTAAAAACCATTTGTGACATGTTTTCTTTGAGATGTAGATAATATCAATTTAGGAAGCAGTTTTAAAATCTTCACATCTAGAGGCCCTGGCTGGTAGCACAATGAATAATGTACTGTCCTGAGAACCCGAAGGTTGCTGGTTCAATATTCCAGCCAGGACACATAACCAGATTGCAAGTCAGGTTTCCAGCCAGGTCCGTAACTGGAGGCAGGTGAAAGGCAACCATACATTGATGTTTCTCTCCCTCTCTGCCTCTCTCCCTTCCTCTTTCTCTGGAAATAATAAATAAAATCTTTAAACAAAAATCTTCACATCTAATAGAAGTTTTATCTGTTGAAAATGTTATAACAAGAAGAAAATTTTCTTCTACAAATTATAAAAAGATGCTAAGGTAAAATGACTGGAAATGAGCAAACTTAAATGAAAATAGATTTAGGAGCTGGTGTCTGTTTAAAGAAATAAATAATTTCTAAGTTCGTTCTTATCGCAAATCCATAAAAACACTGTAAATGTCACCAAGTACAAAATTTCAAAAAACTTTCCTGCCCTAGTATTTTTGCCTAATGATGACCCAGAATTTTGCCAAATCATGGCACATTTTACCAAACAATGACTTAACATTTCACACAATATGACTCAGCACTTAACACCAAAATATGACCCACTGTATTTTCACAAAATCATGACTTAGTATTTTACCAAATCACAACTCAGCATTTCACCAGATCATGATTCAGTGCTTTAACCAAATCATGACTCAAGAGTTTTAATCAAAACATGACTCTGCATTTTTACAAAATCATGACCTAGCCCTTCACCAAGGTATAACCCAGGATTCCTCAAATCATGACTCAGCATTTTTACGTGATGATTCCATATTTAACTAATGATGACCCAGCATTTTACCAAATCACGACTTAGCATTTTACATAACGACACAACATCTTCATAGTGATGACCTAACTTTTCTACTTAATGATTCAGCATTTAAGCAATCATGACTTATCATTTCAACCTAATATGACCTGGCATTCTTGCCAAATCACGACTCATTATTTTACATAACAATGACTCAGCAGGAACTACAGGAGCCCGTTGAAGGCAGTGGGGCAGAGCCTGGGCTCTGCCATCAGACACACTTGGAGATGAATTGTTGCTCTGCTCATCAACTGCAGTGCCCAAGGCAAGCCACTTCCCCTTTTTGGACCTCAGTTTCCCTACCTGTAAAAGGAGGAATAATGATACAGCAGCTATTATTTAGGTTTGTGATGTAAGTAAGTCTTAACATTTAGTATAATACTGAAGTTGTCTTAGGAGTCACACATGGTGTGTTTATAAGTGACTTGTATGGCTTACCAGGACACAGAGACTTCTTCCATGGTGGAGCTTAACACAGGATTCTCAATTTCTGGACTTCTCTTCTCTTGATCATTATGCTATATGACTTTAGCAAAATACACATTTTATAACTTACATTTCTCATATCCCTTTTTAAACTGTCAGATTTGTGAATGTTTCCTTTGGTTAGATAATCAGTGTTATTCTCATACTTATTTCAATATAACTTCAATATAATTTCACAGTAATATACAATACAGATGGTAGGACATAGTAGTAGCTTTTACCTTATAAGCAAATCATATTTTATATGGCTATAATTATAAAAAATTATCCTTGAGGGAATGTTACAAGATTTTTTTCAATGAGATTTTTACTGTAGTTAAAGTCACTGTTAAATCCCGATGATTCCAAATGTAAATTACTGTCTTTTTTCCATGTAAAATAGTAACTACAGATAGCAGCTCCAAAGTATTCTGATTATATACATAATTTGACACTAAGTTCCACGTTGACTAATTTGAAAGATACCATATGTTTCCCTGCTTTTAGAAGCCCCTGACTGCTCATCATTGACAATCAACATCTTAAAATGTGGTAGAAGAAAATTCCTCTAAAGAAATTCCCCTCTCTCTTTCACATGTTTTGAACTTGTAAGGAACCAAATAATTACATTATTCAGAAAGAGTGGTTTTTTTTCATCAACTCCAGAAGCAAAAGACTTTTTTTTTAAAGCTGGTTCTTAGGAGTGCCAGTGCTAATTTGTGTGTGTGAACTAAGCAATAAACCTGCACAGGCAAACTTGAACTAGGTTTTGAGGTTGGAGAATAAGTATGAACCTTCTTTGGAAAATTTCCTTTTGACTCATTTTCATTTCTAAATACAAAAGACAGAAGCAAAATTTGTTGCTCTGCATGTGGAGTATAAATTATTGTTACTACTCACTTCCTGAATGATGTTATTCTCTGAACATGTTTCACAGGGCTAAATTTTTATTATTTCCTGTCCACTTTAGATGTAAAAATTTTAACTTCAGGTACTAACAAGATTCAAAGGTCTTTTTGTTCATTATCTTTTCCAAGCTTTCATTAATTCATTTTAGAAAAAATGTTCCTTTTTCCACATTAAAACCGGTAGGTTATGATTGCTTCCCCTTTTTTTCTTCCATGGTAAACATTTTTTTGATTATTATCATTTTTAAAAGTCTGCAGTCTTTGAAAGGTTATTAAATAGGCAAACTAAGATAAATATGTCTTATATTCAGTAAAACAAGTTTATGATGATTGATACATATTTGATTCTTTTTACCTTCATTATTTGTTATTAAGCATATTAATTAACAGCTTTAATTACTACTGTTTTGTAAACAAATTAAAATTTGAATTCCATTTTATTAGCACAAAAAGATATAGTAATACCTCCTTATTTCTTGAGTGCATGTATATATATATGTTTGTGTAGAACAAACTTTCCATCACCTTTTTTCCCCTACCTATTTGGAGTAAAAATGGCATAGTAAAAAGAACAGAGAATTTGAAATCAGAAGACTTAGCTTCTCTTCTTCATTCTGCTTCATACTAGATGTACAACTCTAGGTAAATCTTTTAATTTCTTTGAGTCTCAATGAACTCAGTTCTAAAAAAAGAGATGACATGTTCTGGTGTATGTAAACACATCTGATAAACTGTAAGGTGCTATGCTACTACATTACCAACTAGGGTTAAGTATTTGCTCCAAGTAGCTCTCCCATTAGCAAGAACATAACCAAAGACAATGGGAAAATAGAAGATGGTAGTTAAGAGACAAGTCTTCAGAATTATAAAACCTGGCTCTTTGTTTTATTAACTCTAATACACTTGGATACATTTATTTTTCTTTCTGATTCTCAGATTCCTCATATAAAAAAAGAAGGGTGGTAATAAACTGACCTCAAGGGCCACAAGAGGATTAAATGAAATAATATATACATTGGGCATTTAGCATACATAGTGCATGGTACTTTGTAATTGCTCAATACATAATAAATATTATTACAATTTTGTCTTTGCTATGGTAATCACTGTAATGTCTTCTTGGGTAACTATAATCTTGACTTTTAAACATGACAAGCATTTATACCTGATAGAAACTACACAAATAAAGCAACTCAGTACAGATTTGCTCAGTAACACTACATACACTTCTCCAATATGGAATTTTTAAAATGTACTTTGCATTACCTAGAAAATGCTTAGCCTTTTAACAATATTTTCATAGAACATTTATCAATCAAGGCTTATCTACATGATCTTCTAATGATTATTTCACCACAAAACTTCAAATAAAGGTATTTATAACTGTTTTATAAATATACAGAAGTGTTTTAGCCTAAAATAGGTATTTAGTCACACATAATTATCTTTATACAGTATTTTCCCTTGCTAATAATGTCAAAACAACCCTAAGCTGGCTACAGGGTTTTAACTCTTAGTACTTCTCTTAGTGTTCAGGACATTAAGCAAAATTATAACCATCCAACAATTTTGGAGACTAGCTAGAAGAATCATCAAAAGCCACAATAAAAGAACATTTTGACAGGAATGTTAATTTTCCATAAAATAAAGCAAATATGTTCATTTTCTGTGAAAGAGATCAAACAGAAAACATAGTTTGCAGATTATTCCCAAATCTTACTGCAATCCTGTTTTAACTTTGCATCACACCATACGAAATAATGGCAGCTGAAAGGGCAGAATCACATTATTAGTGGTGTGAATAAAATGTTAGTACTGAAATCGCCAGATGGCCAACAACAAAAAGAGGAGGTATTGGAGTCATGGTTAATACACAAATTAAGTGACCATGCCCTGGAATTTTGGCTACATATTATTGTTCAAGGAAGCTCTTTTATGTCTATCTGGTCTTCTCGGTGGAGCTCGAGGTCTTTTTTCACATGTTTGAGAAGTTAGAGAGTGACAAGACTGTTATTTGACAGAGGAAGAAGGGGAGATAGGATATGGTGGGGATGTCTCAGGAACTAAAAGTTAGTGGGAGAAGATGCTGGCAGCAGATTTCATGAGCTGAAGCACAATGGTATTTGACTCCAGACACTGCCCAACATGGTAACCTTCTCTAGAAGCTTTCTATTAAAAATCCCAGGAGACTCTCAAATCATGTTGTGTAAGCTTTACGCCTGCTTCTCTTTTTGCCTGGAGAAGTCCTCATCTTCCCTTTGGGGTCCTTGTTCTTTGGGAACCACTCAAACGTAATTTCTCCCATGAAGTCTTCCTTCACTAGGCATGCACATCCCCCAGGCATGCACCCACATGGTCATATGGCTGGTTTCTAGGAACTCGTTGCATATTTTACAATCTATTGTAGTTATGTCAGCCAGCATTCACCTTACTGCAGTGCAAATCTGGCCTATGTCTCTCTCCCACTGTACTCCTGAATCAGGCTCGTTTGATCCCCTGATGCTCAACACACAGCATAGCTCCTGGCAGACAGAAATCCCCAACTATCCTCCAATTATAGACTATATATGTACATTAAGCAGTCTTTATTTGTATTTTAATTGTGGAATGGCTTTATAAGAGAACTTAAGTACAGACCTTTTTGGAAATTCTAAACCTGAATATGGATTGGGAGATTAAAAAATTAATTTTAAAATGTGAAGAACTAATCATAGTGGCATTATTAGGTGCTTTTGAAAAAAAAGTTTTTCAGGATTCAAAAAGTTCAAGAAATATGGGGTTTTGTAAAATTTAAAAAATAACTATATTTAAATTCCAGGTTTTACCAGAGCTAAGTAAGTTGTTTTGTGTTCTTACCTAAATTTTAAATTCTCTAGGGGAGTGAGTATATTTTTGTTCCTGTCTCCCAATAAGTAGCCATGGTGCTTGATGTATAGTTAATGCTCAGTAAATGTCTATTTGACATTACACACACACACACACACACTTTATTATGACATACAAACATCTCTACATTTTGAAAACCAACAGGAAGGTTGGCTCTGTTTTTGGTTAAGACATGCCTAAGAAGACATCAGCTTTCAATTGAATGCCATCAAATATGCAGTTAATTCATGAATAAGAGCACAAGTGTCACAGTCTGTGAATGATTTAGGGTCCTCCCAAATTCCTGACAGCTCAGTGACTGCAATTAGAGAAACACATTCTTAAGGGTGTTTTCCCAACATGGAGCTCACATTTGTCTTTATTTTGGATTTTAGAAATCTGATAGCTGCTACTGTACCCAAAAGCTGGCGTGATGTGAATATGCCTCTAGTTGCAGGAATGATTTCAACTGTGAGAATTTCTCCAGACAACCTGTTTTCTCTATTTGCATGAAGAAAAGAGAGAGCAAATACAAAAATTTCTCCCATGCAGTACTGACTTCCTCTGAGGCCCCAGAGAAGCCATTCCAACTCTCTTCCTTAGTTCCTCCAGCTGTAAAATGGAGCTAATAATGCCTAATAATGTGTTTCACAAGGTAACTGTGAGGATTAAATAGTCAGGGTTTCAAGGTGGTAGACCCTGAGTATGAATTATTTCTATAATGTGAAACTCTGTGTTGGATCTATTTTTCCTGGTTGAGCATTAATGTTTTCTACTAGATTGATTTTTCAAATCCCCTAAGTTCATTTTAAATACCCAATTCAAGTGACTTACAAACAAGGTGGTTGGTTTACTTCTCTGTTAAGAATTCCATTTAGGGGCAAAGACATTTCTAGAAAACAATAGCACTTAGCATTAAGATAATGTGAATTCCTATCTAAGCTATGTGGCAACTGTGGGCAGCCCCAACATTCTTTGCTCCTCTGTTTCTTTTCAGGTCCTAAAATAAAGTATTTGTGCCTGACTTCCAGGACTGTGAGACTTAAACAGGTAACATATGGTGAAGTACTTGAAGCTCTGTGGTAAAGATGCCATAGAATATTATTCTACAAATTTGAAAACTGAGTCCCAGAGAAGCAAACCGACTTGTTTTAAATCATGTGACAAGTGCAAATCATGAACAACACTCAAGCCCTGGCTGGTGGCTCAGTGGATAAGGCACTGGCCTGCAAACCCAAAGGTCATGGGTTCAATTCCCAGCCAGGTCTCCAGCCAGGTCCTTAGCTGGAGGCAGGTGAAAGACAACCGTACACTGATGTCTCTCTCCCTTCCCCATCTTTAAAAAGACAATAAATAAAATCTTTAAAAAAATGATAACACTCAAAGCCCTGATCACACCCAGTTACTGCGGCCTTATCACTTTCATCACTTTCTCAGCAATCAAGTACCTGCAGAAGTGGAGTTTTCTCTCAGGGGAAACACCCTGCCCACTCTGAGGACAGCTGGTTTTCTTTCACCTGTTGAGCCAGCTTTTGCCTCATTCTAAAAATGCAGCTTTACCTTATTTATTTATTTATGTCAAGTTGTCTCTCTTGTCTCCAAGATAGAAGAGGAGGCTGCTAGAACCTTGTTGAAAAAAAAAGTGCCTGGTTAGAGTATTCATTGGAAGAGTTATTATTAGCTGCAGAGAACACTGTTATATGACCTGTAGAAATCAAATAAAGTCTTGAGAAGAGGCCAGAAAGGCAAAGAAATGCTGTTAAATCTCGAGTTCTGTATGATGAAGAATAAATACGGGGGAAATATAGGGTGTAAATTGAGTTGTAATTCCAACCAAGTCAATGCAGTCAGTTTTGACGGCCAAACAACAGATGCATAAAGGCTTAAGGACCCCAAATGTTACAGACTCTGGCTGCCACCCAAACACCCTTGCAGCTGAAATAAAAGAGTCCTGTATGCTTGCAGAGACAAAGCCTTCAAGACAAAGCAGCAGACCCTCTTGACTAAAAGGCTTTGCAATGGATATATTGTGAGTAATCTTAAACTCACTCAGCAGAGACTGAGCAGGTTTGAGAAACAAACAGGTTTTGTAAAATGATGGGTTCTGTATATTTCTCACATGTTCCTGGCACCCAGTGGCCTGACTCTTATTTCTGTGAATATTAATTAAGCAACACAATAGTATATGGGCACAGGACAGCCTGACAGAGAAGAAAACAAACTGGCACAGTTTCTTCAAGTTCTCCCTGCTGGTCCAATCTCTTTGGGCTGGAGCTAAAAGAAGGAGAAGGAAAGACTCAAAAAGAGAATAGCATTTTTGATTGCTCATTATACTCCAAGCCCTGTGCTCAGTTCAGTAGGTATATAATGTCCCATTAACTAACATAATAAATACATGAGATTTCTAACCTACACTTTTTTAAGATGAGAAAGCAGGGGTTTAGCTAGGTGAAAGATAGTATAGTGGTTAAGAGCTTGTGCTCTGGAGACTGTCTGAATCTAAGTACCAGGTGCTTCACTTGTTAGTTGTGTGACATTGGGTAAGTGACTTAATTGCTGTCTTGTTTATAAAGGGGTGTGAAAATAGTCCTATTCTCACTGTGGTGATTAACTTAGTCAATAGACACGAAGCACTGAGAAGAGTACCTGGCACATGATAGGTACTTTAGTCATGTAACTTTACTTATCACTGTGCAAGGTTATGAGCACACCTGTAAACAGTGTGGTGGTAGAGCTGAGCCTAGAACTCAGCTCTCTAGCAACTTTCCTCTTAAACATCCCACTCTCCAGCCTATATGAGAAAGAAAGAGAGGATATAGTCAGGAAATGAGATGCAATGTTCTGGAGCAAATTCTAACTGCTTAGCAATGGGGAAGCACCAGAAAGAGCACTCCTTCGCCCCTGGCCACTCTCTCCACTGCCAATAGTATTTGTTTAATTTTTTTCTTAGTTCCAATTGCTTCCATTGACAACCAAAAATATGAGTAGCACAACAGCTCATACTTACTTTCGTGCTCATTAATGTTGTCCCCTGCTGGTTCTTGCCTGTCCTTTGCACCCAGTGCTTCTTAAAAACAAAAGAAAAGAAAGACGGTTTTCCTGGCATTCCTTATGAACTTAAAACAAATAGCTTTAGGGGGGAAAATCATCATTTTTTTTAGTATTTTCAAGGCACAGGAGTTCAGATGTTGAAAGGGCACCGTCTGATGTGATTTCCTTGACATAACCCTCCGGTCTTGGCGTTGGGTTTGATGAAATGCACAGGAAGGCTCTCATCATCGGCTTGGACACATACTGTTTCCCGTGCAGCCCTGCAGTATTGTCTGTGCAGTGAAAGGAGGCTGAACTGCATCCTTTTAGGCTCGCAGCTGCCAGCTGTGTTCTGGTGGCTGCAAAGTCCCAGGCTCTCTGCAGATATTAGATTTCAAGCAGGATTTGGAGGTTCTGCATTTGTAACACAGCGAGCTGTGAAACACATGCTACCATCTTAGAGGAATAAAGCTATTGTTAGTTAGTTGTTGTTTTTTTTTAATGAAGGACCCCCCCCACCCACACTTAAAAATAATGTTCACATGACTATAGTCAGAAGAATGTCAAGTTTTAATCTGGGAAATTTAAATAGATTTGGTCCTGTTGGCTGAACGTCTCTGATTCTCTGATAGAAGTTCAGAAATAGCAGTGTGTGTCCAGCTTTTAAAATGATGCAAGCAAGCAGGGTTGGGACATCGCCCCCAGAACCTGCAACATCACAGTATCCTGCTGCCAGTGGATACAGACTACACAGGTTAGAGATCCACAAAAACCTCCGGGTTGTTGGGTGGGATGAATGCCTCCATGGAACCAGGATTTGGCCTTTGCTAGCAAACCACAGACAGCACAAAGAGCTGTAGCAAAGCATCTGGGGGTGTTTAGACCTCATGACCCACCTGCCGCCCGTGTAGCAAATGTTCACTGAAACGTACCCAGGGGCTGCATGATGGTTTTACTTCAGAAGGAAGCATCCCATCTCCAGTTGGTGCAAGGAAACCTTGTCAGGAGTATTTCAGCATCTATAGCTTGGGGGCAGGCTCTGTCCTTGGATGGATCTATATATTATCAAATTCACCATGTGCTATCCAAAATCCAGAATCATTCAGTCCGAACTCCTGCTCAATGGGGAATCCCATCCACAATACTGACACTGAATATGCCAGTACTGGGACATAGTACTTACCCCTTTCAGGGTTCTATAGAATAAATAATCTTTATGCTGGATCAAAAGCTTCTTACATGAAAAAGGATAGAAATGTAAGGTTGATCAGCTATGATTCTTGGCTAATATCCAATTTCCAATTATATTGGATCTGGTTTCCCTTCTTCAGTTTTTGTTAACCTTCTCTACCTTGCAGCTGGGGGTATGGGTGGAATAATATGTTAATTTTCATATTTTATAATAAGCTTGATCAGAGTTTTATTGGTTTAAGGGAAGTTGAAACTAATACCCAAATGAAACAATAGAGTCATCTATGCATTTTACTTATGCTTATTATTTTCACTACCATATTTACTGGGAGGGGTGTGGGAATCTATGGTTGGTAGTTATAAACTTCTTCCTCTATCTTTTTCTTTTAGAAAGGTGAAAAGTCATTTTACACGCTCATGGACAAATACCTAATTATTCCCTGGATAAGGTCACAGAAGCCTCTTACCTGCTAGCTCATCAAACCTTATCTCAGGTTAAATTGCTCTGTATAAACTGTTTTTGCTTCATATCAGAGACATGAGACAGTGAGACACATTTGTATTTACTGGCTTCTTACCTACCTAGATTTATTAAGGACTCATTTCTTAATTAGATGTTAGTGATTCTTATACTGAAAAAAAAAATGTTTTAGAGTTGTTCTTTTTTCTCAATGGGTGATTCATCATGTAGTCCCTTTAGCTGTGAATGTAACGTTGCTAGTTAAAAGTTTCTCTTTGTTCCAGATTTTTCACTTTAGCGTGGTCTGCATAGTAAAATCCTTGATGGGGAAGGGAGAGCCAGATTTGTGGCATGGCCCATAACGCACATACATTACTGAGACCACACACTGATCAAAAAGATAAAGGCATGCATTACTTTTGAGCAATGACCCATTACCAAAAATGAAGTTTCACCTACAATAGACCAGGAGAATATATGAGTTTGGTTTCAGGATACCAAGAGTTTCTTTTTCTGTTCTACTCTACCTTTTATTTTTTATTTCATTTTTAAAAAGGTTTTATTGATTGTTTTTAGAGAGAGGGTCAGGGAGAGAGGCAGAGAGGGAGAGAAACATCAATGTATGGTTGCCTTTCACCTGCCTCCAGCTACACACCTGGCTGGAGACCTGGCTTGCAACCTGGCTATGTGCCCTGACTGCGAATTGAACCAGTGACCTTTGGGTTTGCAGGCTGGCTCCTTATCCACTGTGCCGCCAGCCAGGGCAGGTATTCTACCTTTTAATAGGATGGTAGGACAATATTTTTTAACCCTTTTGATTGTCCTAGTTTTATATTTTCAACTTAAAAAGAAGTAAAGAACATTTCTCTTTGACCAGCAACCATTGCTAGGAGAGGAGCAGCCTAATGTAGAGCTGAGACCTTTAGATCTGGAGCCAAACTGCTTGGCCTCATTTCCAAATGACCCACTGTGTGTCTTTGAGCCTCACTTCCCTTTAAAACAGGAAGAATAGCTATACCTGTTATTAGGAGGTTGTTGTGAGAATTAACCCAGATAGTACAAGTAGATTGCTGAGTATAGTGCCTTGACCCTAATACGGTTTAAATCTGTTGCTATGAGTACTGTAAAATCTTGTCCCAATGCCATCAACATGCCCCAAAATTGACCTGTATAAAATAGGTAGTGAATTTACTCCAACATCGATAAGTAATATATTTTCAGTTGTTCTGTATTGTTGCAAAAAGTACAAGAAGATAGTAAAACCAGCCATTTGCTAAATTAGGAAGATCCATGAAGAGGTCACCTCTTAAATGCATGTTTGTCCAGAAAATTAAAGCTTTGCCAATCCACCTACCTCCCAACCCCTTACAGCGTTGAGGTATAGTACATGCATAATTACAGTATATTCAAATTGGTATACTGGGGGAGGAGAAACCATATTGAAAGCATTACTTGTTATTAGTAAGGTGGATGTCTCAAACCTGCTTTTAATATTTCCAACTGGTTGTTTCTGACCCTGGATGCACATTATAATCACTCAAGGAGCTTTAAAGACATATTGATGCCTGGGTCCAGGATGAAGGCAGTAAAATATAGTCACCCAGACTCAACTTCAGATCCTGTCTCTGCCTTTTTCAATCATGAACTTTGACAAGCTATTTGCCTCTCCATTTTTTAACCCTCAAGATTGGTTTTTGTAAGGAATAAAAACAATGTATTTAAAACTCTGAGCATAAATTTTGGCATGTAGTTAGTAGGTGATCAATAAATGCTATTTGTTAATAACCTATTTTCTCTCAAGATTCCTGCCTGAAATGTCCTCCCCTTCCACTGAGCTCAGTAATATAAATGCTGTCTTGAAATATAGTCCTGGATTAGAACTGGTGAAGGCCAGTTTTACAATAGAGAAAACAACAGCACAAAAATTTGCTCAGGGTTACAGAGCTGGATAATAGACTAGAACCTGAACCCAGGTCTCTTAACTCTTTGCCCATTGTCTTTCTTCCTATTCCACAGTTCTCAATCATATTCTGGCCCTAGGCTCCAGCCACACATTTTGCCAGTCCTTTCCTGCCTTTAGCTTTAGAGTGCAGCAACACGAAATTGTTACCTCCTGATACACACAATTGCTGTTTGCCACCTATTTGCTTTGGCTCATGCAGTAATTTCTGCCTGAAATGCTTTTTGTGTCTTCACTTTTTACCAGTTATGCTTACTTCTGCTTCTGCCCATGAATTATTATACCAATCACCATCCCACTATAAACAATTAGAAATCATACAAAGTGTCAGATGTTGGATAGCAAGCTTTTATTCCTATGAGTAAGAAAGAATATGAAGTGAGCCCTATGACAGCTTACTTCTTAAAGGCTTTTTCCAAGCCACTTCCCAGGAGGGAATCAAAGCATAACACAGTGGTCTCACTGATTTGAGAAAACAAAGATCAAAGTCTGGAGAGACCAAGGAGGCTAGAATTTGCAGAGCATACTACCAGAACAGAAGGAGCTAAATGGGAAGGGAACTCCAGAGTTCACTCCATGTGCCTGGCTGAATATTGATCTGCACATGCATGTGAAGAAACTACTAAGACTGGGGAAATCTCTACCAGAATGCACTTAGCTGAACAATACATGGAGTTCACATAGGACTGGGAAGGAATTATGTTCCCACTAGCCCAACTGAAGAATTTTTTAAATATATGGAATATTAGCTAAGTCCTTACAAGGTTCATGCCTTAGTAGTGAGCTTACATTAGTACTAGAATAAAAACTGCCGTGGACTCACAATAAAAACCTTAAAAGCAAGACTTTTATAGGTGAAACTCACCCACCTTATAATCCAAGGTTCTTTAAAGGAAGATAATAAAATATAGCATCCTGTAAGACTCACAATATGTGAAACTCAAAAAGTTATTACTAGATATGCCAAGAAGGTGAAAATATGATTCATAACAAGGGAAAAATGAATCAATTTGAGAGATTAAGTGAGAAATGACAGATTGAGAAATGAGAGAGATAATGGAATTAGAATACAAGGACCTTAACAATACTATCACAAAGTTTATTCATATGCTAAGGACATAAAAGAAAATGAACATTGTGAAAGGAAAATAAATAAAAGATATAAAGACACACATGTAACTTGTAGAGATGAAAATACATGAAATGAAAAATAGGCTGGTTAGAATTATCAGCACATTCTATAATGCAGAAGGAAAGATCACCATACTTGAATACAGGGCAATAAAAATCCAAAATTAAGTACATGTTAAAAAAAAAAAAGACTAAAAACAAAGCTCAAAACAAATGCATACACAAAAAAGCACCTCAGAAGCTGGAACCATATAAAGCCATGTAACATATGTGTGATTGGATCCTAGATATGTGGTATCAGGAAAATGAAAACACTATTTGAAGAAGTAATGGTTGAAACTTATGCAAATTGTATGAAAAACTCCAAACAGAAACAACATAAAGAAAACCACACCAAAGCACATCATAATTCAATTTCTGAAACCAACACCAAAAAGAAAATTTAAAGAGCCAGAGGTAAAAAGGCACATTATCTACAGAGGAGAAAAGATAGAATTACTGCAGACTTTTCATCATCAACCATGCAGGCTTAAAGAAAATAGAATGCTACCTTTTAAGCCCTGAAAGAAAAATCTGCCAACCTAGAATTCTATACCCAAGAAGAATATTTTTCAAAAATGAAGGCAAAATCAAAACCATTTCAGGTAAATAAAAGGTAATATATCATCGCTGTAAGAAATGTTTAAAACAGTTTTAATACAGCATAAATGTATTAAAACAGCATAAATAAAATTTTACCAGATGGAAATTTGGATCTACAGTAAGAGATAAACAGCAATCCAAGTGGTAAATATGTAGGTAAATAAATATTTTAAAAGCATGGACTTTTTCCCTCTCATTTTTCATCTCTTTCACTCCTCTCCACCCTTCTTGGGAGAAACTTTATACTGCTTTACCATATCTCCTTAGGTTAAACTCAACACCCTCTACAAACCAGCTTGATAAGTTCAATGAGGGAAGCTTATGTGTGATTATAGGAAATAGTGGTGAACTGAAACATCCATTACTCAGCTTCAGCTGATTGTGGCTGAGAGGAAATTGCGCATTGAACACAACTGTCCCTTTATGTTAATATAGTCAACTAATTAAATGCAACCAAAAGAAAAAACCCTCTGTATATGTTATATTTGGCTTTTGGGCTACTAGGCTACTATTTTTGATATTTTTTACTTGTGCTTTCATAATACTCAGTGGGTATATCTGTTATACCTACTAAAATGTGTTATAAATTTTGCTTATTAGCTTCTTACTTAAATTAAAACTGTTCATGGGAAAGAGCTATGTCTTATTTATTTTTTACATTCCAAGTGACTAGTACATAGATTAGCCTGGCACAGGACGCACTTAACAAATCCTTATTAAATTGGAAGTTAGTTTAATGTATTATTTTCCAAAGTGAGCTCACAATATCTGCATCTCAGAGAACTGGAGAAAGATTTAGGAGATAAGCACTTGGCTAAAATTTCAGTGGAATATTCTGGGTCTGCATCAAAATAATATGGTTTGCATTCTTTTATTCAGTTGATAAATCTATCCCTATTGTGGAAATGTTCTCTGAGAATCAGCAGTATGAAGATTAAAGCAATGTGGGATTTTGGTAACTGTAGTATTGCTTCAATACCTTTATTTCTGGAATAAAAAAAGAAACCACAAAGCTTGTTCCTCATATTCCGTGGGAAATAAACACCTCTTCTAATTTAATGTCACATAGATGCTTTTGTTGTGGGGCTAGTTTCTCTCTAAGCACTAATCAAGGTATGGGTGGGGTCTCTCATTCTATTCCTCCCTGGATTTGCTTTTCAGCTCACCCTCTCGACCTGCTCCCCACTGTTATCGAACCTAACCAGTAGTGCATAAGTGGTCCTACTGCCACGCAAACCTCCAAAGACAGATTTCTGCCAAAAGGAAAGGAATCTCTTATGATTTGAAATAACGGCAAGTTTTTACCTAAAATATCTAGGTAACAAAAGTAAGGAGAAAGAAAAAAGAGTATGGCATCAAAAACAGCTCCTTAAATGTTTGCCATCACTACTACATAGGTTCAAGAACTGAAAATAACACAAGAACAAAAATCTGTTCACCATCCTATTACCAGCAAGCTCTTTGGAAATAATGGCAAGTTTCTGCCTGAAAACCCATTCCCTCTAAGACACCCAAAGAAATATCACCTGGTCACTTGCTGCCAGCTCAATACAAGGCTGTGCCAGGAACCTCTCTTACCACCCAGAAGTATCCTAATCATAGGTGGCTTAGCTGGACACCAGCTTTTGTTCAATTCAGGCGTCTTTCCGAGTCTGCGGTCCCAGGCCTGCACTCATGGGCCCTCACTGGCCACCGCTGACATGATCGACTCCCCCCTACCCATCCTTGGGGAGGGAAAAAACAACTAACTTTTCACTTCCCACCCACTCAGTTTGAAAATCTTCTCCTAGAATCCCACTTTCATTAAATGTCAGTGGGCGTGCCCAGCCTTCCAGCCAATAAGCACCAGCGTTGGCCATGTTGGCCCGCCTTCCTCTTTCAGCCGCCAGGTTGAACAAAGGGGTGGGGTCTCCAATCAAGCCAACTCTCGGGGAGCTCTCTTCTCCCCAACTCCTTCCTTCTGGCGGAGGCTGAGCAGCTTCTAACCTTCACTTTCACTGTGGGCTTTTCTCCCTGCTGTGTCTTGGCGATTTGGCCTGACCCTTCTGTTACATCACCCCAACTCACACCTTTCACTGCCTCCCACACGTCTTGGTCTCACCATCAACAAAACAAGTTTACAATGAGCGTCATGTTTTGGAAGCTGCTCCAATACTCAGAGTAGTAAAAATAAAACACTGATGGTGGTCAAGGCATTGAGTACTTATCACGTGCCGCCTTATATGCCATCGTGTCACGTAGTGCTCACAATAATCCTACGTGATAATACCTAATCCCTATCTCACAGATAAGATTGCAACCCGTTTTCACAACTCAATGTGTTCTAAAATTGGATTTTATGTTTTTACATTCTCTATACCCTTGCTTCTCAAAGCATTGCCATCTTAATGCTTGTTGAAAAGGTATCATCTCAGGTCCTACTGCAGACTCTTAAAATCTGCATTTTAGCATGATCCCAGTTGACGAGCATATGTGTGACATTTGAAGAAACGCTGGTCCCCACAGTACCACTCCCTGTTGGGTACTTCCTGACAGTGCTCCTATGCTCTGAGGCTCGAAGCACCGACACACTTCCCGATGTGCCCCACTTTCTCTTCAGAAGTGGTCTAAGCAGCAAGATTTCTGCTCCTAGAATTCCATTTCATTGACATGAATACTGACTCCAAGATACCTCTCTTCCTCTCATCTGTCATCATGTTTCCTTTTCCATTTTTGGACACAGACGTGAACAAGAAAGGTCAGGAGGTTTGCAGAGAAGCAGATGAGCCATGGGGCTTGCTTGTGGCACTGATGCCCTAATCAATGGAGAGTCCCAACTTCTGATTGACTGGGGAGGTTCGCCTGGCCATTAATTTCTCCCAGTGGCTGTTTCTGTTCCTGTGCAGGCCATAGGAAAGTGCTATGGATAAGAGAGCAAGAGAACCTTCACAGGAAACACTTGCTCAGCAAGGATCTTGGCGTTACCTGAAGCCATGATTTAATTATGGGTACATGGATGCTGGTAACTTTTATGAAAGGTTATTTTTACATTGATACTACCCACAAGCAAAAGTCTAACCACTGTGTACACATTTTATTGGGTCCAAAAGACTGTGGAACTGATTGATTGTAAACGTGGGCTCTCAAAATACTTTAGGAGGTCAAAGTTGTTGGCTGGCCAATGAAAAATAATTTTTTTTCCCTCTTTTCTGGCTTGAACCATGGAGAGTGCAGAAGAGAAGAAGGTTCTTCTCATGCCAGAAACCCCTAAGAAAAAGCAAAGGAGTTTCTCAGAGAGGAAAATCAAACTCCTGAGAAGGAAGTTTGTGCGAAAGACCTTTGAAAGGCAAGGAGGAAGCTTGTCTATGAAAAACCTAAGCACTATCACAAGAAATATAGGCCGAGGTACAGAACTGAGATTCAAATGGCTCACATGTCAAGAAAAGCTGGCAACTTCTATGTACCTAAGGAACCCAAGTTGGCATTTGTCCTGTCAGGATCAGATGGATCAATGGTCCTCTGATCAGAGCCCAGATGTCCAAAAGGTGCTTTTTTTTTGCTTTCACCAGATCTTCAGTGGCACCTTTGTTAAGCCCAACAAGGCTTCAATGAACTTTCTTGAGGATAGTGAAACCATATACTGCATGGGGGTACCCAAACCTGACATCTATATAAATTGATCTACAAGCATGGTTATGGCAAAATTAACAACAACAACAACAATGCATTGCCCTGACAGATAACATATTGATTGCTCAATCTGTTGGTAAATATGCATCATCTGCATGGAAGATCTGATTCATGAGATCTATACTGTTGGAAAACACTCCAAAGAAGCAAAGAGTTTCCTGTAGCCCTTCAAATGATCTTCTGCATGAGGTGGAATGAAGAAAAATACCACTTATTTTGTAGAAGGTAGAGATGCTGGTAATAGGGAAGACCAGATCAACAGGCTTATTAGAAGGATGAACTAAAATATCTACCATGGTTACTTTTGTAATCTGGTCAGTTAATAAACAGTGACTTCTTTAAAACTGAAAAAAGAAAAAGTAAAATAATTTTTCCAGTTCAAGCATCTCATACACATAGGCTTTAGTATGTCTCTGGTGATAAAGTGTGTTTTATGACATTCTTATAAGGACCATTGTGATGTTAATAAAGAAATAACTTATTTTCTTCTTTCCAAAAGCTAGAGTGTCTCCAAGCTTTTTGTTTGCCAGCTCTGTCTGGAGAAACCTTTTGTCTTCCTTACCACCTGTTTATAGGGGTCTGAGTTAAACAGAATGGGCTGCTGTGGAGTGATGGGAGGAATTCTTTCCTCTTGAGATGTGGCTGGGACAGAATGCTGGGACAGGGGCCAAGTTTTCTGCCAGCAGAAACTACAGCATAATCATTAATATGGTTGTAACTTTGTTTTCCACATTGAATGAACAGAAACACTTAGTAGGAATAATGTTGTTTTGTAGAAGCAGCATGACGTAGCTGACTAGAACCATGGGTACTAATCCACCTGAATAGCAAAGAGACATTTTTCACAGAATTCCTGTATTCACAAGATTAGAAAATTATGAGAATATCTTTATCACAAAATCAAAGTGCTCAAAGGGGGTACCATAAAATCATTTAATATATATTTTTTCTTCAAAGATAGCAGACTTTCAAATTTTTGCAGAGATGAGAGGCAGTGAAGTATAATGAAAAGAACAAAGTTGTAGCAGGCTGATACAAATCTTGGAATAAATCTTAGCTCTATTATTTATTAACAAGGCTTTGAGGAAATTGTTCAACCCTTCTGATTTTCAATTTTCTCATATGCAAAATGAGGAAATAGGCACTTTTGTACTTTTGATACTTAAAACATGGCTGGAGGTTGATTGCATGATAGTGAAACAATTCCTAAGTTTTTAGGACACACTATTTGAATGATTTAAATTCTACCATGTCATCCATATCAATTTTTCTTTGCAAGTGAACCTGTAGTCAGCCTGTTTAACTGAGATCTGGCTTAGGTGAAAGATTTATTATTTTATTTTATTTACTTTATATTTTTAAAATATTTTATCTGATTTTAGAGAGTGGAAGGGAGGGAGAAAGAGAGGGAGAGGAACATTAATGTATGGATGACTCTCACATACCCCCAGTAGGGGACCTGGCTCACAACCCAGGCATGTGCCCTTCCTGGGACTCAAACCAGGGACCCTTTGGTTCGCAAGCGAGTGCTCAATCTACTGAGCCACACCAGCCAGGGCAGATTTATCATTTTAAATATGCCTAGTAATTTTCACCTTTTTCTGATTTATATTGGTTGTGATATTTCTATTACTAGTATATATGTCTTTATTTTTCTATTTTCAATTATTATTATTTTTTAAATGTTTTTTGGTTTTTTTTCTTTAAAGATTTTATTTCATTACTTTTAGAAGGAGGGGAAGGGAGAGAGGCAGAGAGGGAGAGAGACATCAATGTATGGTTGCTTTTAACCTGCCTCCAGCCACAGACCTGACTGGAGACCCGGTTTGCAACCTTGCTATGTGCCCTGGCTGGGGAATCGAACCTGCGACCCTTGGGTTCGCAGGCCGGCACCTTATCCACTGTGCTACCAGCCAGGGTATTTTCAATTATTTTAATAGAAAATAAATTGCGATGAAATAATCAAATAACTACATAAGTATTGAACTTTATTTGGATTGCTCTATCCACAGAAGTTATTATTGGAGTAGTTACTGTTAGATGTTGCCCTGAAGAATTCTCCAAATCTCGGTGGCTTAGTTCATCATTTTTGCTCACACAGAGTCCAATGGGCTGATCTTTCATGGAGAGATCCCATCTCCAAGATGGGACTCAGGGGTCCTGGCATGTTCCCTGGGTGGCTCCATCATCCATTAGTGCCACTGTGGGAAGTTTCTGCTGCATCTGCTATACTCAGCCAACTGCTGAGTAAAGAGCAAGAATGTGGAGAATCTCATGGGTCTTCTAAGGGCCAAGACTACTGTATAAGTATGTACATCATATCTGTTCATATTCCATTGGCCATAAAACAAAATCCCATTTAGATGAAAGAGGATGAGAGATCTCGTGCTCCTACTTGCCTAGGAGAGAAATAAAATCACACTGTCTGTGCCACATAGTGATGCTGTCCAAACTGATTGTAGCTAGTAGGCAGCCCCAGGAAATCCTCAAAAAGTCTGCTCATCAGATGATGTACAAAAGGATAGTTTTAATGTATAGTAAACAGTTTGTAGCTGTCCACACATGGCATATGCAAATTAAATGTATGAAAGTTGTGGAATATCTGAATATCTAACTCTAAGAGTTACATCTACTTCTGAATTATTGCAAAGAGTCAGTGAGATATTTATATGACTATGCCTAGGGCAGGCTTAGCATTGGCCAGTGCTTATTTTGAGAGTGTAACAAGCAAACCAGCATTGTCGGCATCACCTTGGAACTTGTCAGAAATACACTCTTGGGTTTCTCCCCAAACCCACTGAATCAGAAACTCTAGGGGTGGGGCAGACAATGGGGCAGACAACCTTTGTTTTAGCAAATCTTTCCAGTTGATTCTGATGCAATGAAGTTGAGAACTACTGATACATCATTGGTTTTCTTCTTTTCTTTAAAGGAAGGGGAATAGTCTCTTGGAAGAAAATAGATTCTTGTGCAGTATCTTTAGATAACTTTTCTAATGATAAATGGGTTCCAGCTAGTCTGAAATTTTGTATATGTTGCCAAAGTTAATTTTTCTACTGAGTTGAATCATTTCATTTTGAATTGTCCTCATTGAAAGAGTAAAACATCTGATCACCCCTCTTCCTTACTTCTCCATCAATGTCAAGACCATTCAGCCATCTGTCTTTTCTTCTTTTGGCTCAGTTAAAAGTTTTTTGATATGTCTACTAGTTTTCACATACAACTCAAAGTATATGAACTGCTGTTGGCTTGTGGCCTTGTGTGTGTGAAAGATGGAGCATTATAATAATTTCATACCTGGCAAAGTTTCCATTTGCTTTTATTTCTCCGGTGCTCTTTGTCAGCTAAGAATGTGCATTATGTCACAATACCTTGGGGAAAATAAAGATTTCTTTACAAAACTCAGAATTTTAATTTATCCCAATGGGATACTGTTATCTGAAAATTATCAGTCATACCATTACAATCAGTATTTTCTATCAAGAACATATAAGTGATGCTTGTTATTATGATCATTATATAAAAATATTTTTAAAAGAGGTAAAGCCTTATGAGTTTAATAACTTGCAATACATTTGATTTGAGTGAAAAGTTGTAAGTCATACAATAAATCATGATTATTTAACCAGCTCAAAGATTAATAATTTTTCTTCTGGGCTTCTAATGAGATCTTCTTCCTTTTCTCCATCTGGTGGAGAGAAAAGTAAGAGATAATAATATCATGGGTGCATTTGTAAAAGATATTTGAACAAAATGAATAACAAAGAAATATAACCTCAGAAAGAAGATGGCTTGGCACAATGCCTTGGGCACACCCTTTGGGAACATCTTGACAAATTTTTCTACTTCTCCTGCTCTTCAATTTTATCTGCGCCTCAAAAGCAGAACTTTCTAAAACCTACTATCTTCTGGGAATAATTCATAATTTGTTCTTCCTTCCTGGTGTGCCTCTAGGATTCAGATCCTCATAAGTGAGCAGCCACCTTAAAATGTGGACACTCAAGAATGGAACAGGGACATGTTTGACTTAAATCTGGGAGGACTGGTCCATTTTCAGAAGTGTGGTGACCCAGAGACAGGGGGGCCATACTTCTTTGCTTCCTTATGAATCCACTTCTAGTTTCTTGCTCAGCTCTCTTCTTTTGCTTAGTAAGTTTCTGGGTAATGTCATTTAATAATTAAAATTGCCATTTCAGACAAATTACTCATTTACACATTCAAATTTGAATAGTTATTTGCCAATTTCATCACAACTGGCTTAATTAACAATGTAAAGTTTTAAATCTATATTGTAATATTTAAACTTGCTATGCCTATGGATGTAATTAAGATACTGTACTTGGTATTTATTCTTTAAAAAGTGAAGTAAAAGCAGATGAATTATATTTATAGCCTATGAATGGATGAAAGAGAGAAAGGAATTAATAGGGAAAAGTCAGCCAGACTTAGGAAAATCTGGGAAAGAAGAAAAATCTCTAGGAAATGTAGGAGCTTTGGAATTTGGTTCTGGCCACTTGAAAGCTGTTTTGATTTGGACTCAATGACCTCATGGGGGTGGTGAAGTAGAGAAAAGGGGCATAAGACTAAATTCTAGTAAAGAACTCCAACCCAGGGAATTCAATTTTCAGAACAGACAAAAAAGAAAAATGAATTTCAAAGCTTAAGGGATATGGGTTCATTTCTCTGTGCATTCTTGTTGAGCCTGGGCAGTACATTTCCTTGATGTGAAATGAAATATAGACAGTGAGATCAATGCTAGTATTTTTCAAATAACTTCATTTCATTACATATCCTTTTCTTTTGAAAGAAAACATTTAATTGCTTGGGTACTGTTGATTTATAAAAATCACTGACTTGTTTGTGTAAGTAAAATAAACTATATTCATGGAGTATCCCTGGTATAATATAGGCCCTGTTTGCTCTCAAACTCAAGAAAAAGGAATCTATTTTAACAGTGAAATAATTTTAAGAATAAAACTGTTTCTAAAATGTAAATAAGGGTATGGTATTCTGAAATACATATACAGCTAACTGACATGACCTATACATCCATGTATGCTGCGTTATTTTTTTTTCAATTGATCTTTGTTTATCCCAGAAAATGAATTAATATGGACCATTGTCTAATCCAGTTGACTGAAGTAGTATAGCTTACATATTGGGTTGAAACATCCAAGAATCTTGTAGAAAGCTGATTCTAAAGATTCTAAAGTGAATTGCACGCTTTCCTCTTAAACATTGATCAATTCCCACTGATCCCAAGTTGCCCTAAAAACCTTCCATGAATAGGCTGGAATGTATGTCCATAAAAACAGTAAGTTAAAATGGATGCTGGAGTCACAAAGATATTCTCTTGCTATAAATTTATTATTTGTGAGGCAGAATTTCTTTTGTAGCAACACATGCAGAACAGAACTCTTGCTTATCATCCCCACATGGAGTAAGCGGTGAAAGCACTGTGGCGCTGTGGAAGTCATATTTATTATTATCATGTGTTTCCCTTCATTGTGGCTATCACAGAGAACCTTTCTGGGAGGGTATTACTTACAAGAGCCTATGGTTTGACATCTAACTTTATGGTTCTGTTTCAATAGTAGTTTATTACCCAAACATCTTTTTTTCCCTTTTCTTTGTAGGTTTCACTTTAGGAAAATGTTGCACTCAAGTGATAAGATCTTAGGACTCACTCTGTAATTGAGCTATGTGAATTCATAGGCTGGCAAGTCTGGGATCTTAAGAAATTAATAGTCAGTAAATTCTGGGTGGTAAGCATGAAAAGAGTGCACATCAATATGTAATTTAAAAATGGAACTAAATCCACTGAACAGCAACAGACTGACATGAATTGGCTTTGTGATGGTCAGCGAGAGGAGCTAGCTCTTTTAAGGCTGAATTAGAGACAAGGGCAGAATGTCAGAGCTGGAGGGACAGTTTAGGGTCCAGGTGCACTAAGACTTGGGGTATAACTTTTTATTCTGCACTTTGGACACAGGCTGCTGAGACCTGTTAAAATGTGCCCTGTTTAAATTGTTCCCCTGACATATGGGACCCTTTCAGTGTTCCTACATGGCTGGAACCATCCAGTTTTGTCCAAATCTCTGTTCTGTGAGAGGATAATTCCTGGACAAGACCATCATTCTCTCTGTGCTTCCATTTTTTACCCCATGGCATGATTTGCCCTCTTTTGGTACATTCTGAGTCTTTGCCTTTTGTTTCTGTTTTTCCCCCATGCGTGTGAATATACATCCCCTAGTTGGCTACTTCCTAAGTGCCAGTAATGATCCATATTTCCACAGTGTTGATGCCAGCTGCTCTGGTTTTAGGAAATGTCGGAAACAGCAACGTAACTAAGAGAAGGGGAGCAAGGACTAGTCCTGAGTAATGGGTAAATGGTGCTGGTTTGATGTTCCAGATGATCCTAGAAGGATGACCTTGAATTCCAAAGCCTCATCTTTCTCTACAGGCCCAGTATTAGCATTTCTTAAGTGGTTTAGGATTTGGGTATGTATTCTGACTCTGGGCTGTTCTTCAAGTGGAAAAACAAGGGGAGAACAGGGCTCTTTGATTACCTTTATAGCTTTCTTACAAGGTATCAGGTAATGGCATTTTTGGACTATTATGAAGAAAACAGGGAAATTCATTTTTTAAGGCCAGTAGGGCTGTTTGCCATGAACAGGCCTAGGTGAGCATGTAAGACCCTGCTCTGCTTAACCCGTGTTGTTTTCAGATGACGACAAACTTTTCTATGATCAGGTAATAGGAATTGAGGGCCGAGGGGGTCACTAGATGAAGGAGGTAATAGTTATGATAAAAATGACCAGTCAGTTCATTGAACCTCTATTTTGTGATAGGCTCTCTGCTGGGTGCTAGACAGTAGTAGCTCTTCATTGCATTCTAAACTCTTTAAAGTAATTTTGGTCATGACCTTCGCACTTATAAGTCAACACCTAGGCAATACAGTCAAAGAATTCCATAGAACTCCCCCCAGCAGACAACATTTTGATTCGACTGATGATCTAATACCTCTGTCTTTCTGTTTTCCCTCTCTCACACACACTTGCACTCCTCATTCTAAGTATTAACTGAGGTGGCAGTGGAAGAAACAATAATATAGTATTAGCATTACTTCAGTGAATTTTAAATGATTATTTATGAGGCCTCTTCACTTCACATCTAGATAAGCAGAAATATAGTTTGATTTAGACTTTGTTGAAGTAATGTTTCAAGGTGGTAAATATTGGTTATTCAGTTCAGAAGAAATAATGAAGAACACATTGTGTTTTACTGCTGAAGCGTGTAAGATATAGAATTATAGAAACCCAAAGAAGGAAATATCTTTAAGGGAAGCTCTCCTGAAAACCTATCAAGCTATAAATTTGAAGAGTGCTATGTGGCTTCTGGTAAAGCCATGTCATTAAAAAGGTTTATCACTTAACAATGTTAGCACGTAGACTGCTATAATTCTGAAGGAGCCACAGCCAAGCAACTCTCAGGTTTTTAGACAACTACACAAATGTTTTCCTTTAGTGTGACATTTAATGTATTCTATCTTCATTCTGAAGGTTTTTCTCATGCCTCCACATCTGAAACAATTCAATACTACCTTTATTTGAAGTCTTTCCTGGTTAGCAAGCTGACTCTTGGTGATGTATCACGTACAGTGGTTTCTGTGATGTGGTTTGCTGACCATGGCAAGATGAATGAAGATCATAGTCACATTAAGTTGCGGACTATGGTCAGACTTAAACCATTATTCTTGAGGTGTATGGCTGTTAATTTATCAATGTCTCATTTTTAAGAATGAAATCTCAAGGTTGTTGTACACTATATGGATGTACTATGCCAAATGAAGTATGTTACATTCTCTCATAACTTCATAAATAAGAATGTATTGCTTTGAGGATAAAATAAAATGACAAGTTTGGCAGACCCTGAGAGACACATCATAATTAAAATGATAAGACTTAAAGGCAAGGAGAGAATCCTAAAAGTTGCAAGAGAAAAGCAGGAAGTTACCTACAAGGGAGTACTAATTAGACTGGCATCTGATTACTCAAAATAAATGCTTCAGGCAGAAAGGAGTGGTGTGAAATATTCAAGGTGATGGGGGCAAAACTAAAACCAAGGCTACTTTACCCAGCAAGGCTATCAATTGAAATCAAAAGAGAAATGAGTTGCTTCCTAGATAAGGAAAAGCTAAAGGAGTCTGTTAACACCAAGCCAGTACTGCAGCAAATGTTAAAGGGCTTGCTTTAAGAGGAAGAAGAAAAAGAAAAAGAAACAAAAAACAGAGGAAAACAGTCTAACAATAAAATGGCACTACATAAGTTTCTATTAATAATCACCTTAAATGTAAATGGTTTAAATCCTGCAACCGAAAGATAAAGGGTAACTGAAGGGGTAAGAAAACAAGACCCATATAAAGTACGTGCTGCTTCCAAGAGACCCATTTCAGATAGAAAGATACACACAGACTAAAAGTAAAGGGTTGGAAAAAGGTATTTCATGCAAATGGAAAAGAAAAAAAGCTGGGGTAGCAATACTTACATCCAACCAGACAGACTTTAAAACCAAAGCTATAGTAAAAGACGCTACATAATGACAAAGAGAACAATCTAGCAAGAAGATATAACCCTAGAAAACCTGTAAATACCCAGCATAGGAGCACCTAAATATGTAAAACAAATCTTGATGGACATAAAGAGAGAGATTGACAGAAATACTGTTATAGTCAGGGTTTAAAAAAAAAATATTTTATTTATTATATTCAGAGAGAGGGGCAGGGTGGGAGGGTGGGAGGAATAAAGGGGGAGAAGCACCAATGTATGCTTGCCTTTTACCTGCCTCCATATAAGGACCTGGCTGGTGACCTGGGTTATAACCTGGTTATGAGCCCTGACTGGGGAATCGAACCAGCAACCTTTGGGTTCACAGGCTGGCACCAATCCACTGAGCCACAGCAGCCAGGGCTGGAATTTTAAATAAATAAATAAATATATATATAATTGATTTTGATGTTACAGTCATACCAATTTCTCCCCATTTGGCCACCTCCACCCAGTCCCTCACAAATACAGTTGCACACATACATATTTTTACAAATATTTAAAGGGCATACTGGATTTTGAAGGGTTAATACAAAAAGTTTTAAATATGTCAGTAGCTTATATAATTATTACATATTAAGTGATAATATTTTAGATATATTGTAAATTAAGCATTTTTCTTTTTTTCTTTAAAACTTATTTTATACTGGATTGCTATTTTTGTGAAATATATCACAGAAATGGTGTATCACAGGACTCACTTTCATGAAAGCTGTTCTAGAGACAGTGCCAAACCTACAATAAAAAATGAAGTTTCTGAGTCAGATCCCATCCTCTCCAATAATACAACTCTACTTTATTTTAAGCTACTGGAACTACAACTTATTCTTCCTGGAGTTTTCCATCTTAGATAATAGATAAACTTTTTTTTTGGCCATGCAGAGTTCCCATTTTCCTCATTACCCTCAGTTTCTCATCTCCACATGTTTCACTGGTTGAAGGCTTTGTAAGTAATGGCACCTGCAGTGCTCAGCTGGTTCCCACAGAGTAGAATTTATAATATCTACTAATTTGAGGTAAAAAAAAAAAAAATCCCTAGGATTTAAATACTTTTGTAGAATAGTATTTTAGCTATTTTTTAAACTTGTGGTTGACTTCCTAAGTGGTCCTCAACCAACCATTGAACTCTTACAGAGTCTGTTGAGGTAGAGATTAGGTATGTTCACATTTGAATAATGAAGTATGCTATAGCATTAATACATTTTCCTAGGCATCCCCAGTTTGAGGTCCTTCATTTCTAGAAATGTCTATTTCAACTATCTGTTTGAAAGGAATCTCATCTAATTTAAATGCTGATATGAGAATATATATTGCCTACATACATGAATCATATAGTTTAGTAGTTGCTAACTTTCAGGTAATTGGTCTTTACCCAAATTGGTCTTCACTCACAGCATCTTTTCTAACCTAAAGATTGACTAACTTCTCAACACACCAACTACCAGTTGGTTGATATTTAAAGCATAAATTGCTAATAAAAGCTCTACATTATATACCCATAAACAAGCACATATTTTGTGACAGTGAATAAGAAAGATAGCATGTATTCTACATAATATACATCCACATTCTTACATGTCTTTCCTTAATTGCATTAAAATTTTTTTAAAAACCATTTTTTAAAACATTAAAAAAAAAGATTTTATTCATTATTTTTAGAGAGAAGGGGAGGAAGGGAGGAAGAAAGGGAGGGACACATCAGTGTATGGTTACCTTTTATCTGCCTCCAGACTTGGCTGGAGACCTGGCTTGCAACCTGGTTATGTGCCCTGGCTGGGAACACAGGCCAGTGCCTATCTACTGAGCCACAAGCCAGGGCTAGATTTTTTTTTAGAGGAGCTTTTTAAATTTTTAAAAAAGATTTTATTTATTATTTTTAGAGAGAGGCAGAGAGGGAGAGAGACATCGATCTATGGTTACCGTTCACCTGCCTCCCTCCACGGACCTGGCTGGAGACCTAGCTTGCAACCTGGTTATGTGCCATGGCTGGGAATCAAACCAGTGACCTTTGGGTTTGCAGGCCAGTGCCTTATCCACTGTGCCACCAGCCAGGGCCTTAGATTTTTCTATGAGTTATTTCAAGTAACTTTATTTTCCCAACTTAAAAAATAATTCCAATCTAAGAAAAGTTAACCTGCAGTAATGCAAATACAACAAAAATACAAAACTATATGTTTAGAAAAATCTACTTATATACCAAGATTATTTTAAAGCATTCATAAGTTAGCTGGTTCTTATCCATTCAACTACCCTATGTCTTTTGATTGGTTCCTTTAATTCATTTTTCATTTAAATTTATTATTGATAGGTACTTATTCATTGTCATATTTTCCCCTTTGCACCTGTGTTTCTCTGCCTCTGTTTCTTTATCTTCTTAAAGCAGACCCTTTAGCATCTCTTGAAATGCTGGGTTGTTAGCAATGTAGTCTTTTAGCCTTCTTTTTTCTGGGAAACTCCTTATTTCATTTTCTATTTTGAATGAGAGCCTTGCTGGGTGTAGTAGTCTTGATTGTAGCCTTTGTTTTTCATTGTTTCAAATATTTTTTGCCATTCTTTTCTGGCCTATAGTGTTTCTGCTGAGAAATCAGCTGATAACCTTATTGGTGGTCCCTTGTATGTTATTATCTATTTCTCTCTTACTGACTTTAGGATTCTCTCTTCATTTTTGAAATGTGCCATTTTAATTATGTTGTGTCTTGGAGTGGGCCTGTTTGGGTTCATCTTCCTTGGGGCCATCTGTGCTTCTTGCACTTCTGTGATGTTTTCTCTCCTCAATTTAGGGAAGTTTTCTGTCATTACTTTTTCAATCAGGTTTTCTATCCCTTGCTCCTCTTCTTCTCCTTCTGGTATCCTTCTGATATGGATATTATTATGTTTCATGTTGTCCTGCAGCTTTCTTAAAACCTATTCATTCTTTTTCATTTTGTTGCACTAGCTGGGAATTTTTTTCCTACATTGACACCTAGCTCACTGACCCAGGCCTTTGCTTCCTCTAGCCTGCTTTTGATTCCTTGTATTGCGTTCTTCAGTTTGTAAATTGTATATTCTTCATTTCTTCCTGGCTCTTATGTATAGTTTCTATGTTCTTTTTAATGAGGGTGTAGTTCTCAGTAAGTTCCTTCTACCTTCCCTGGAGTTGTTTGTAGTTTCCCTGGAGTTGTTTGTAATTTTCTTTAAGCTCACTGAGCTCATTTAACTTCTCTATAATCATTATTTTGAATTCTATGTCTGATAGTTCACTTGCCTCTATTTCATTTAGCACTCTTTCTGGAGATTTCTCCTTTGTTTTTGATGGAGGCTTGTTTCTTTTTCTCCCCATTTTAGATGACTTCTTATTTGTTTCTGCCTTTTAAATTGGTCTGCTTTGGCTTTCTGTCTTTGTGTTGTGACCTTCTATGTAGAGGTGCACTTTCTTTACTTCTTGGATCTGCCTTTGGTGACATCAGATCGTGTCCCAGTCTGGGCCTAGTCAGCCTGTAGGAAACCCACTGTCTTTGCCTTCTTGAGTTGTTAATCCCATTCATCTGTGATCAGCAATTAGGTTTAGGCACCGCTGGGTGGGGCAGATTAATTCCTGTGGGTAGAGCTATGGCTTCCCCTCAGGCTACCAGCACTTGGAGGAGAGTGGTTTGCCTGCTATATGGAAGATGGGTCAGCACTGGGACCTCTTTGGCTACTACCTCATTTCGTTAATCAAAGTCACTGTCCTAAACTCTCCTTTAGCATCTCTAGCCCATTCTTTCCTCCTTCTGCTGGACACCAGGGTAAGTGGGTACCAATGTATTTTCATGCATGGTCCCATTAGGAACTCTAACTGTCTCTTTCTAGTCAGCTAAACCTGGTGGCTTTTTGCTTTTCACAGCTGGATGCTGTTTTACTCTCAGGTTTGTTGATGTAGGCTGGAAAGCCCAGCCACCTCTCTCAGGTAAAACCCTGGCTGCTGAGATGTTTTTCCATCCCTTCAGCTGTCTCCCATTGGAGCAGAGCCAGCCCTCTTATGTCTCCACACTTCTTACTAGTCACATTGTGATGAGGGGGCCTCTTTTGTTCTGTCTGTGGTTATAAGGCTTCTTTCTAGCTGGTGTTCTTTTGATTATTCTGGACGATTTCTCCCCAATTAAGTTGTAATTGCAGTTTGGTCCTGGGAGGAGATTGGTGTAGCTCCACTTACTCCTCTGCCATCTTGGTTCTCCCCATAGTTGGGGATTTTAACACCCCATTCACTTCAATGGATAGTTCTTCCAGGAGAAAATCAACAAGGGACAGTAGCCTTAAACAACACTCTAGATAAAATGGATTTAATTAATATATTCAGAGCATTTCACCCCAAAGCAACAGAATATACATACTTTTCAAGTTCACATGGAATATTTTCTAGATAGACCACCCACATGTTAGGGCACAAAACAATGCTCAATAAATTTAAGAAAATTGAAATCATATCAAGTATCTTTTCTGACCACAAAGCTATGAAACTAGAAGTCAATCACAAAAAGAACACTGGAAAACACACAAAGACATGGAAGTTAAATAACAGATTATTAAACAATGAATGGGTTATCAGTAAAGAAATCAAATGATACCTTTAAACAAATTAAAATGAGGACACAATAATCCAAACTCTGTGAGACACTGGGAAAGCAATCCTAAGGGAGAAATTCATAGCATTACAGGTTTATCTCAAAAACCAAGAAAAAGCTCAAATGAAAAATCTAAATTCACACTTAAAGGAACTCAAAAAAGAACAACAAACAAAGCCCAAAGTGGGTAAAAGGAAAGAAATAATAAGGATTAGAACAAAAATAAATGAAATAGAATCTTAAAAATGATACAATAAATTAATGAACCCAAGAGCTGGTTCTTTGATAAGATAAACAAGATTGACAAACCTTCACCAAACTCATCAAGAGAAAAAGAGAAAAGACCCAATTAAATAAAATCAGAAATGAAAGAGGAGAAATAATAATTGACACCAAAGAAAAAGGACTGTAAGAAAATATTATGAACAATTATATGCCAAAAAACTAGACAACCTGGATGAAATGGACCAATTCCTAGAAACATATAGTCTTCAAAAACTAAATCAGAGAATTTGAATAGTTAGATTACACCTAATGAAAATGAAGAAGTAATTAAAAAAAAAAACAAAAAACCTCCAAACAAAAGCCCTGGACTGGATGGCCTCAAAGGTGAATTTTACCAAACATTTCAAGAAAAAATAAAAACTTTCCTTTTTAAACTACTTCATAAAAGTTAAGAAGGAAGGCTCCCAAGTCATATTATGAGGTCAGCATTATCCTAATTCTAAAAGCAGATGAAGACACTATAAAGAAAGAAACTTATAAGCCAATATCCCTGATAAACATAGATACTAAAATCCTCAATAAAATATTAGCAAATCAAATACAGCAAAGCATCAAAAAATCATCCACCATGATAAAGTGAAATTTATTCCAGGAATACATGTTCGATACAACATTTGCAAATCAATAAATGTAAATCACCACATAAACAAAATGAAGGATCAAAACCAGATGATCATATCAATAGATGCAGAAAAAGCTTTTGATAAAAACCAGCACCAAGTTGTGATTAAAACTTCAAGCAAAGTTGAGCCCTGGCTGGTAGCACAGTGGATAAGGTGCTGGCCTGCAAACCCAAAGGTCCCTGGAACGATTCCCTAGTCAGAGCACAAAACCAGGTTGCAAGCCAGATTTCCAGCCAGGTCTGTAGCTGGAGGCAGGTGAAAGGCAACCATACATTGATTCTTCTCTCCCTCTCTGCCTCCCTCCCTTCCCCCCTCTCTGGAAATAATAAACAAAATCTTTAAAAAACAACAACAACAAAAACTTCAAGCAAAGTTGGAATAGAGGGAACATACCTAAACATAATAAGGGCTATATATTACAAACCCACTGCCAGCGTCATATTCAATGGGCAAAAACTACAAGGGTTCCCCTTAAGATTAGGATAAGACAGGGATATATGCTTTCACCTCTTCTATTCTATGTGTTGTACTGGAAGTCCTAGCCAAAGCAATCAGACAAGAAAAATAAATAAAAAGCATCTAAATTGGAAAGGAAAAGGTAAAACTGTTTCATTTTGCAGATGACATGATATATACATAGAGAACCCCAAAGAGTCCACTGAGGAACTACTAGATCTGATAAATAAATTCAGCAAAGTAGCAGGATGCAAAGTTAATATCCAGAAATCAGTTGCATTTTTATATACCAATAATGAACTAACAGAAAGGGATATTAAGAAAACAATTCCATTCATAATTGTTTCAAAAGAATGAAATACCAAGGAATAAATCTAACCAAGGATGTAAAGACCTGTACTCAGAAAAGTATAAGACACTGAAGAAAGAAATTGAAAAAGATACAAATAAGTGGAAGAACATACTGTGTTCATAGATAGGAATAATTAACATCATTAAAATGTCTATAGCCCTGGCTGGTGACACAGTGGATAAGGCACCAGCCTGCAAACCCAAAAGTTGTTGGTTTGATTCCCCAGCCAGGGCACATAACAAGGTGTCCAGCCAGGTCCCCAGCCAGGTCCCCAGCCAGGTCCATAGCTGGAGGCATCAAAAAGGCAACTATACTATAGCTCTCTCCCTCTCTGCCTCTCTCCCTTCCCCCTTTTCTAAACATAATAAAATAAAATCTTTTTTAAAAAGTCTACACTACTCAAAGCAATCTATAGATTCAATGCAATTCCTAACAAGATTTTAACTATGTATTTCACAAAACTAGACTAATATTTCAAAAATTTATATGGATCTACAAAAGGTCTTGCATAGCAACAGTGATCCTGACAAAGAACAAAGTTGGAGAAATCATGCCACCTAATAGCAAACTATACTACAAGGCCATAGTCATCAAACAGCCTGGTACTAGCAAAAACAAATGAAAAACAGACACATAGATCAGTGGAACAGAACATAGAGCCCAGAAATAAACCCACACCTTTTACAGGCAATTAATGTTCACCAGAGGAAGCAAGCACATACAATGGGATAAAGATAGTTTATTCAATAAATGGTGTTGGGAGAATTGGACAGATATGTGCAGAAAAATAAAACTAGACCACCTTCTTACACCATACATAACAATAAATTCAAAATGGATCAAATACTTAAATGTTAGACCTGAAACTACAAAAAATTTAAAAGAAAACACAGGCAGCAAAATCTTGGACTTGCTCTAGAAATTTTTTATTGGATATATATCCCCAGGCAAGGGAAACACAAGGAAAAATAAACAAATGGGACTACATCAAACAAGTTTTTGCACAGCAAAGGAAACCACCACAAAATTAAAAGACAACCCTCAGGATGGGAGAACATATTTGCCAATACATCTGATAAGGGACTAATAACCAAAATTTGTAAAGTACTTGCAAAACTCAACACCAAAAAAAAAAACAACAACTAAACAACCCAACTGAAAAGTGGGCAAAGGAATTGAATAAACACTTCACCAAAGAAGATATACAAATGGCTAACAGACATATGAAAAGATGTTCAAAGTCACTGATTATCAGAGAAATGAAAATTAAATACCACAATGAGATACCATCTCACTCCTGTCATAATGGCTAACATCAATTAACTACACATGCTGGCCAGGATGTGGGGAAAGAGTAACCCTTTTGCACTGTTGGCAAATGCAAAATGGTGCAGCCACTACAGAAAGCAGTATGAAGACACCTCAAAAAATTAAAAATGCATCTACTTTTTGACCCAGGGATCCTACTTCTGGGAATATATCTGAGGAACCCAAAACACTAATTTGAAAGAACGTAAGCACCCCTATGTTCATATCAGCATTATTTACAATTGCCAAGATGTGGAAACAGCCCAAGTGTCCATCAATAGATAGATGAGTGGATAAAACAACTATGGGACATTTACACATTGGAAATCTACTTGGCCATAAAAAAGAAGAAAATTTTACCCTTTGTAACTGTCAATGGACCTGGAGAACTTTATGCTAAGTGAAATAATCCATTCAGAGAAAGACACATACCAGATGATTTCACTCATATTTGGAATTTAATGAACAAACTGAACTAACAAACAAAACAGAGACAGACTCATAGATGAAGAGCAGATGACAGCTAGTGAGGGGCAAGGAGGTGAGAGCATGGAGAAATTAAGTAAAAGGAAAAAGGACTCGTGGAAATGGACAACAGTGTGGTGATTGCTGTGGGGAGGGGATATAAGGGGACTAAATGGTAATAGAAAAAATACAATAAAGACTAAATAAAATGTAAAGAAAGAAATTAATAAAAAATGACAAGCTGTATTTGGCATCTATATATTTAAAAGGTCATGAAGAGATTAATGGTTGCTGGCAGCTGGTCAAATCTCTTTGATGTCCACTCTTTTTTTCCCCACTGGAATTCTGCATTTGTCACTCCCTGAATGAGTTGCCCACACATTTATGTACATAAATTATGGTGCCTTTATTACATCACTTCCAACCTATCTGGATAAAAGCATGGTTGGATTTTTTTTTCCCCTGTGTGCAATTTCCATTTTGGTGGCATTTCTGCTTCCTAATAAATTCCAGACAAAGTATATACCCAAAGCCTGTTTTTTATGTATTTCAGCTTTCTGTTCTCAGCCACACTTGATTTGGGAGATGTTCTGTTAGGAAGTTTCTTAGACTTATGAATATTTAGAGAGCTTTTTCAGAAATGAGGATCTGGAAAGTTATATAATCCCACTGTATATTGTATCTCTTTTCTCTTTTTAACTGAGTATTTCAATATTTGGTAACTGGAAGAGATTTAATAATTTATCCACTTAATTCAATTAGTTACTTACAGTTTGAACTTTGATCTCTTTTAAAAAATTATCAGAAGGATGTAACAAAATTCTAAATGAACTCTGACACAGATATAAAAGGTGACTTCTCTATTTTTATGGTTTTCTGGTCTTTAAAGACAGGCCAAAATGTTCACTTCCACTATTTCTTTAGCATGAAATGTAAATGTGCCCAAAAGTCTTCATATGGTCTCAGCTCATACTCACCTCATCTGGTACTTCCTTTCTGCATTTCTCTGCATTCTAGATGCAGAACTTAGCTTTCCCCCCCTTAAAACCAATGTCTGAAGGACAAGTGCTTATGTGTTTTTATTTTTGTTCACAATTGAATATACATATTTCCTGAGCAAATATCAAATTGGTAAAATCAGTTTATTGATTTTTCTTAACAAACAAAACAGAAAACATAAAAATCACACTTGTAGCCCCTCAAAGTACAAAATATAAATTTGTTATAGTCAACATATTAAAAATTTAATAATATAAATTCTACTAGATTTACTGAGAAACCACTCTACCCTCTGCAAAGATGACTCAGTTTTCCTGCCCAATGGGTTAGAGCCTCAGGTTCATGGGAATTCACAGAGAAATATCAGAACACAATATTTTTGGACAATAGTTTTGACTTCCAATGCCATATAATTTTTATTTAATTGGGCCTACGTAGGTTGATTGCATTGTATTTTTGTGGGGATGCTCACAAGAACATACAGAGCCTGGCAGTAGGCGGGGCTTGGGTATGTGTGTAAAGAGAATAAAAACCCCTAAATCAACACAGGCAATTATTTGAAGACTGACTACAATATAGGCAGCATACCCAATTCCAATATTATACTCCAAGAAAATCACGTAAGATATCATTCATACTTGTTAGAATGACTATCACAAAGACAAGAAATACAAATATTGACAAGAATGCAGACAGAATGAAACCTTTGTGCAGTGTTGGTGGAAATAAAAATTGGTGCAGCCATTATTGAAAACAGTATGGCGGTTTCTCAGAAAACTAAAATTAACTACCAGATGATTCAGCAGCTCCACTTCAAGGTATTTATCTGAAGGAAAGTTAGCCACCAACTCAAAAAGATATCTGCACTCCCATGTTCATAGCAGCATTATTTATAATAACCAAGGCATGGAAATAACCTAAGTGTCTGTAATGGATAAATGGTAAAGAAAATGTGGTATGAATATACAATGGAATGTTATTCAGCCCTGGGAAAGAAGGAAATCCTGTCATTTGCAGGAACATGAATGGACCTTGAAGGTATGCTTAGTGATATAAGTCAGACTGAAAAAGACAAATACATATTTTACTACTTACATGTGGAATCTGGAAACAAACAAACTCTTAGATACAGAGAATTGGTGGTTGCCAGAGGTGTGGGGGTGGGGCGGGGGTAGACAAAATGGGTAAAGGAGTCAAAAGGCACAAACTTCAGTTTGTAAGATACATAAGTCCTGGGATGTAATACATAGCATAATAACTATAGTTAATAGTAGTGTATTTTATACTTGAAAGTTGCTAAGAGAATAGAGCTTAAAAGTTCTCATCACAGGTACAAAATTTTTTTTTTGTAACTTTGTGGCTATGGCTATTAAATAAGTGGATTGTGGTAACCATTTTGGAATATACACATATATCAAATCGTTATGTTGTACACTTTATTATAATGTTGTATGTCAACAATATTCAATTAAAAATCATTTACTTAAAATGATAACAAAGACAAACTTTCCCAATTTTCAGGATTAAAGTATGATTACTTACAAATAAGTATTTGTTTTACATAAGCTCATTCTCAACCCTTTTGTTTGTTTGTTTAACTCAGAAACCTCTCTACTGCATTAAAAATAGTTTACTCAATAAAACTAGAGCAAACAAAAAACACCTAAATTAAAATTTTAAATCTCAAAAAATAGATCACTGAAAAAGCTAAGTTTTAGAACAAGGTTTTGTTAGACATACTTTGTATATTTTATATAGCTTGTGAAACGCACATTGTGAAATGCTATTACTACATTTTGCAGTCATTTTTCTCACCCTACTGTATAAGAAATATTGAATTTTCTTAGTCTCAAAGGTAAAGATATAATGTCTTGGTATGTGACTGATTTGAACACTGTGCTCAGAGCCAACCAGAAAAAAGAAAGTTCATTTACTGAAAGGAATAAGATACCTTATTATGGACTATACAGGGAGTTTTAGATTTTCTACAGTGATAAAATTCATTCAATTAACTTCACAAATACTTACTGAGCATTTTCTATAAGCCAGTCATTTTTCTAGATACATAGGAACCTGCACTGTGTTACCTGTGAAGTTTTCAGATAAAGAAAATTTTTTAGTAACGAGACTATAGTAGTTGAGGGTTCACCAGTTAATGGAGGTGATGGTTATGGTAACAATTGGATTCAACATGTAATTACTGAGTATCTGCTTTATAACAGGGCCCTCTGCCAAGTGGTAAGCAATAGTACCTCTTCATTACATTTTGAATTCTCCATTTTTTTGTTACTTTTATTAGTATTTATAAGTCAATACCTAGGAAATTTGGTTAAAGAATTCAATATAACTCACCCCAGCAGGCAAAATCTTGATCTAATGACTTTTCTCTCTCCTCTCCTCTTCCCCCTCCTCACCACACCTCACCCTTCTCTCCCTTTTCACACACACACATACACTCTCCATTTTATCCCCATTTCACTGAATATAAAACAGGCAGCCAGCCCCACCATCATGGAGCTTACATAACAATGGGAATAAATATGTCGATCACATATTGTCAGGTAATAAGTGCTGTGAAGAAAAATAAAGCAAAGAATTGCAATATAAGCCATGGGGGATGGGACATCATAATTTTAAACAGAGGTTGTCAGAGAAGGTTGAAGGGACATTTGAGCAAAGCCCTGGAGAAGGAAAGGGAGAACGCCATGTGAATACTAGGGCAGAGTATTACAAGTACAGGGAACAAGAGGGCATTTATGGGCAAAGTAAAATGGGAAAAGGGGCCATATCAGAGGGGAAAATAAGGTGGGAAGGTGGCAAATATCCATGCCAGGGGTGTTCTAACACAACATCAGAGAGTGGGTGGCTTTCACAACAGAAATTGATTTTCTCACAGGTTTGGAGATTAGGAGTTTAGGAACAAGATACCATCAGCGTTGGTTTCTAGTTGAGGCATTGGCCTCTCTTCCCGTTTTGTAGATGATGAGTTTCTCTCTGTGTCTTCACATGGACTTTCCTCTGTGTACTGTCAGAAAAGGGGAGAGAAACCTAGTGTCTCTTCTTTTTTTTAGAAGGATACCAGTCCTATGGGATTACAACTCCTCTCTAACAATCTTATTTAACCTCAATTACCTTCTTAAAAGCCCTATCTCCAAATAAAGGTACATTGGGAGTTTGGCTTAAATATATGCATGGGGAGCACAAGTCATTCTGTAACAATCCACAATTGCATATGGTTGTAAATCAGAGTGAGGCAAGCAACACATGGAGGTGATCAGATTTTCTCTTTGAAGAATCAATCACCTTGGTTGCAGAGAAGCTGCAGACCAGTTAGAAGGCTGCTATAGAGAAATGGGAGGAGATGGGGACAGTGGTGAGCCACAGCGTGTAGGATCTACTGTGCAGGTAGGTGAATTTGAGCATAACCTGGATGTAACATTGCTCTGCTATTGAGCATTCTAGTTTAAGCTCACAAGTCTCCTCCTGTAAGGGACCTTTCTTGATTCCTATTTCTAAGGTATTTCCTGCTGTCACTTTCCATGCCATTATGTTGCTTTTCTTTTCAGCATGGCTCTTTCACTCTCTAGTATTTATTTGTTGGTTTGTTGTCCACTGTCTGCCCTTAGAATCTGCACTCCAAAAGAACAAGGTCTTTGTCTTGTTTGTCACTGTATTCCCAGCATCCAGAACAGTGCTCATAAGGAGCACTCATAAATATTTGTCAAATGAGTGAAAGGATAAAAGAAAAAACACAGAGACCCAGCTATGTAGCTCATCAAGACGTACAGACTGTGTAAGGGGAAAGAAATCCCTTCTGTGTAGTGCTGTGTTAAAGGTTGACAGGGGACCACACAGTAGACAAAGGGCTTGGTAGACTTCAGGGCTAGAAGGTTTGTATTTTTGATGGTTTATGTGCAGATCCGGGAGACAAGAGATTGGGGTTCACATCTGCTCTATCTCCAACTCATTGAGTGGCTACAGTACAAATCATTAACTTCCACAAGCATTAGTTTTTCCATCTGTGTGGCGTTACTGGCTAGTTTAAACATTTAGAAACCTTCATGGGTAACTATGACTCTATTTATGCTGTTTCTTTCGGGAGATTGAGTGCTCTGGGGAAGCAAGTCCTGTTTTTTCCCTTCAGTTTCTGAACTGCACCCCGTTGGCAGGCATGGTGATTAATGGCCCTGGATTCCTCTTCTCCTATTCTATTTCCCAGCCTCTCCCAAACAGTGTCCTCAATCAGTGAGGTCACATGACTTTGATGGGAAGGGCAAGGCCTTGATCACCTTAACATATATATGCCTTGAGTTGTCATTTGCTGCCTTCACTTCTTTTTTCTTGCCTACCCCAGCTAGAAAAATCTACCAGCTTTCTACCATCCAGATATGTAAGCCTTGCTCAGTACCAGAAAGAGGGATATAGCTTTTACTCATCTCACACATGATAGAGTGCAGTAATTAAATCTTGTGCCCCAACCCAAGAGGCTGTCAACATATCTCCCATTTATTCTTCTCTTCCACCAACCAGACCTACTCTGCCAGGACAAGGCCTTGGCCCTGGGACTAGCCATTGGATGATCTCTGTCTTTATTTCTCTACATCATCACTTCCTAAGAATCCAGCCCTACTCAGCTCTGATGTCGGAGAGATATTGAGGGTGGTAATTAAGGGCATAAACTTTGGACTCAACCAAACAAGGTTTAAAATCTCAGCTATACTACCAACTCCATGAGCTTGGGCAAGTTGCTCAACTTTTCTGAGCCTCAATCTCCTTATTTATAAAACAAAGATGAGCATGAGTTGTAAGAATTAAATGAAGTGATATGGGCTGAGAATTCAGCATGGAGCCTGGTATGCAAATCTAGTAGTTGCTGTTAGCAATCAAATGATTTTCAGCCTACCTTTTATCTACTTATCCGCTTGTCCCTGATGGCTAGTGTTGCTGGGGGTCAGAAATGTATCACTTCATCCTTTAAATAATAGCCCTGAAAAGACAAAGTATGCTAATGCCATGCCTACACAGACAGAATCAAGCAAAGGATCATGTAATTTCCTGGATAATAGAATTGTAGAGACAGCCAATCTGGATGGTTCCAACTGGATTATAGCATGTCAATATTTATGGATTACTTAACCTTTCTTCAAAATTTTAAAATAATTTTATTATGAAGCTGACTTTGATTTTTTTCCACACAGTAAATGCAGTATTGGCTTCACATACAGTATTGACCAAGATTAATGAAATATTTGCTTGGTTACATGAGTGGAATTTATTTTCTCTAGAAAAAGAAATACCTCAATAGGGGCACTTAGGTAAACATTTTCCAAGTTATCAAGTGGTGTAGCAGGTTTTCTTGAATGGTATGTAATCTTACTTGCTGGTGTTAAGAAGTCAGCTTCTGGAAGGGTGGGGAGAGAGAAGGGGAAGAGGAAGGGTAAGGGAAGAGAAAGAGGAAGAAGAAGGAGGAGGAGGAGGAGGGGGAGGAGGAGGAGGAGAAAAACAAGAAGGAAGGAAGGAAGGAAAAAAAAAGAAAGAAAAGGAAAGAAGAAAGGAACAATGGAAGTATTGTAAGAAATATTTATAAGTCAAATGTACAGAGAAAAACCCCAAACCAGAACCTATTTCAAAAAATGTTAGAGGAAATGGTATATCTTTTTATGTGCTTAAGAAAACAGTTAAAAAGAACTTCACAGCATCAGGTCTATTAAGTACATTTATTCCAGTGATTTCCCAGATATTGCCAAGTTCCATTTAAAACAGAAGTCTCCTATCAAGCAATCCTTTGAAATTATTTACTCTTTTATGGTTGTAAAGTATGGAAACATAATACTTTTAATGGAAACCCTAATAAACGGCACATGCTACAAAGTGTCTACTGATGTGCTTTATAGGTTGGGATTCTTAAGTCTACACTTCTGATCCCAATAAATGCCCAGTGATGTGGAAGGGGATAGCTGGAAGGGCAAGGCCTTGTGAGAATGGCATGGACCATTCACACCCACTGCAAAGATGCGACAGCTGGCACCTACTTTGATGGGAAGCAAATTGTGCCAGCAGGCAGCAACAGGTTATTATTGAGAAGGACTTTGTTTTGCTTGAGGGATGATGACCTGATGGGCACCAAAACTTGGAAAATGATTTTTTTGTGTTCAATGTAAATGAATGTTTTGTAAAAATCTGATTGTGAATCCTCAGCATCAAGTACCATGTAATATTTTTGGCACATATTTAATTGGTCACAGAAATATTAAAACTACTTGATTTATAATGTTAAAATGACATTTTGGTTAAGATTAAGTCCGAATCAAAAAAATTTAGTGCACTTTACCAAATTGTATTTTCATACAAAGTAAATATATTTAAAAGTTATATATCCTTAATTTAACGCTAAAATAGTAATAACAGTTCACAGACAGATTTCCTCCCCCCCCCCCCAACAAACTACTTTTTATTGAAATGTTTTCAAACATTCTCACCTGGGTATGTTTTGATTTAACAATTCAGGCATTCTATAGTAACTGGTTTATTGACACTTTCCTTGGTTTAAAAAAATCTTGTTAAAATGTTGTTAATAATCTGTGGGTATATATTTCAAATAACTGTCATTAAATTGAGAATAATTGCCATTAATAGAGGGACTTAACATTTAATACACTAGTTACTTTATTTCAAATACCAAATGGATGCTTAGAAGCAGATTAATTGAGGGTTTAATCATGGCTGGCTAGATTCATGTTCTTTTAGCAAATATGTTCATTTTACTTCTTTTGTCTTGCTTTTCTATTTTAAAGTAATGATTAATCGGCACTTAAATGGGTAGTGGTTCAAAAACTAAAGCATCAATTATTTAGTGTACAAAATATACAGAATACATTATACTGCTTGAAACAATTCAAGGCCATGTATATTCATCCTTCATGAACTTGGAAAAGTTTTACCCTTTGCAGAGAGACTCAAAGAAGTCCAGACAAAAAATGGCTGTTAGGAATAAAAGGGAGGAAATTCACCTGATTTTTTTCTTATTTGGAGAAACAGTTGCCTAACCCCTTTTAAAAAGTCTTTGATACTGTGGGTGAAATATCAAAGACAAACTTTTAACAGCATTGTTCAGAAATGTCAGATTGATACACTTAGACGATCATGTTTTAGTTTTGTTTTATTTTGAAATAACAAGACATATCTCCCAAACTATCTGAGGGGCTGGTTTCTTTTCACTGGCCTTTACCCCACCCTACTTCAAGTTTGAAGCATTTTGTTAGATCTCTTTGATCTTCTGTTTGACTTCTACTTCATGGAAAAATGCTCATAAACCTTCAGAGAAAAACTTTCTTTACTTTTAGCTTTATTCAAGAATTATAAACAGTGGACAGATCTATAGCAAAACTATTTTAAGAGCACTTAGGACCCACATGCTAATTTATTTGCTCACCACCAAAAAGAGGCTTGTTTGGTAAAAAGAACTTTAAAAAGTTCAACTTTGCTTAGTGAAAAAGAACTCCACTTAAAAATGGCTAAAAGGATTGCATTTCATTTTTTTTTTTAAATATTAAGATTTCTAAAGCAACAATCTTTTTAAAGAATTTATATACAAGGATTGGCATGACATTTGAAATGGCTTCAAGAGTCCTGTTACTCTTGACATGCTGGCAAACATGTCACAGATGTGCCTTCTCAGAGCAGCCAAAGTCAAGAGAGGATACAAAACCTGTGACTACAGACAAGTGTCCTGAATGCCAGGGTGAGAGTAGGCTAGACAGCATCATGGCTTGAGAGCACCCTATTCGCTCTAATCCATCATTACGCCAGCCTGCTTGTAGCTAACTCGACAAATTATGGAGTCCACTGGTAGGGCTCTATGTTCTTAGATGTTGGATATAGTAGTAGTTTAAGGTAAAATAAACAAACAAGAAATTTTTGCCATTTGGCATTCTGCAATTCTAAACAAACAACCAAAAATATCTTTTCAGTATAAAATGTGCAAAAAAGATTAAAGATTGCTTACTCTGCTGCTTTTTAAAATGGAGTCTCCTAAGGCTCACTATGGGGGTTGCAAACTGATGTTTCCTGAACTGAGCCAGTACTGCTGAAGAATTTTATTTGAAAAATCACTTAATTTCATATAAAATTCAGATATCAGCTTCTCTTGAAAAATTAGATATGACTACAATGGCATCTTCTCCACTAGCATTAACTGGAAGATGTAGTGGCTACTCATTTTATAGAGACACTTTAACTTTTTATATTTTTTCCTACTCTTTATTTCACTGGTCTTTATTTGCTTGCCTATGGTCCTTATTTGGCATTTGGGTCTGTGACTCTTGGAGTTTAAGATTACTCTGAACTACTAACAATGTTATTGGCCTACCTGTATGAGGGAGTCTGCAAAATGCAAGTTCTGTTTTCAATAGATATTCCTTCTGCAGAACTAGCCCTTTTTCTCTAGAAGACATTGTTTGGGAAGTTTCAAACCATTCTTGGAATAGATTGAATTCAGATGCCTTAGTCATTACCAGCAGGGTTACAATGGAGAGTAGGAGTTTAAGTCTAGGCTCAATGGGATAAGCATCTTGTCTTATGGGTGGCATATAATATGCAAACTCCCAATAAAATGCCTGTTCTAGGAGGTCAGATATTTTGCTCTCTTTGTTGTTAAATTCTAAGTACCTAGAATAACGCTTGCTGAACAGTAACTGCTCAGTAAATATTTCTTTATTGAACTGGATAGATTATTTATTTACAAATGAACTAGATGAATTACTTAAAACTTTGAAATATCCAAGTTTCCATTTAAATAGGAACTTTAAAAAACAACTATTATTATTACTGTTTACTGAATGCCTTGTATGTGTTAGGTACTTTAAAAACTTCATTTTAGTTTTCTTATCAGGTTTTCCCACATAAATTCCACCACGCAAACATTGTTGACGTCATGTTATATGTTGGGACACTGAGACTCAGAGAGTTTTAATGTACTAAAGTTATATGTATAGAAACAGCAATTATTTTTATTCAAGTCTCTTTAACTCCCAAATATGTTCTTTCTCTATGTTTCCTCTTCAACATAAAACCATAGTTTGAAACATTAAGCAAGAGTAATGATAACAGACTCTGCCCCAAAAATTGTTCAAACTACCTGAGAAGTTGTTGACATTATCAATTCAATCAACTGGCTTTTTTTATTCCACAAAATTAGCTATTGGGCTGAGTTTACTGACCAGTTTTAGACCTCACAGGGGTGAATTGAACATACAAGAGTTAATCTGTGAACCTGAATCAGAAAGGGTATAAAACACCCGAGGCTGGACTGGGTATCTGCCTCAGGCTCTCTCCTCTCACCTGGCAATTTGCCTCCTTGACCTTACCGTTTATCAGCCAGAAAGCCTAAAGGATTAAACTTTTTCTGGGCATCTGCTTTGACCTCTGGTTTGTCCCACGGTGACTTGAAAGCCTAGTCAAGCTCCCCAAGCTTTTGGTCTTCTTTGCTTCCTGTTGACTGAGTCTGCTTTGTCTCAGATCTGCATTTCTGCATGTCTGGTTCTGGACTGGTAATTTTACCCTAACTCCTGATTTCTCCTTTAGCCTGGCAGTTTTGGGTGTATTTTTGACCTTGAACAGTAGCCAGACACAGGACTGAAGTATATAAAACTCACAGCCTTGACTTAAAATTGGAATGATATGAACTGGTCTATTTAGCATGAAGTGGAGAAACTTCTGTATCTAGTAATTACATTTTTCTCAGTTCCCAATGGAGTTGTAAGAGACACCTTTAATGGTAATTATAAAGTCATTAATTAAAAAATGCTCATGAATTCAGGGTAGTATAGTAATAAAATTCTTTTACCAAATTTCTGTTATTATATCTAAAAATAATTAATGTAGGTATAATATAAAAATAATCTTCACATACAAAAATAAAATAATTATGAAATATAGAATGGAGAATCATCAAAACTGAAACAAATATAGATAACAATGACCAATAAAGTGAAATAATTGAACAGTTAGGATTCTTACTTTTTAGATAACATTTTTGTCTGTTTCCCTTCTCAGAATTTTTAGTTAAAAATTAATGTAGTTTAGATATAGCAAGATTTACACTTTCAGTGTAAAGTTTTAGGATATATACCAAATGTATACTGTCATACAATTACCACTATATTAAAAATATAGGACAATTCCATCACATTACAACTTTTTTGTGTGTGTCTCTTCCTAGTCAAATTCTTCCTTCAATCCCAGTCCCTAGCAATCAGACAACCAGTGCAAAATATTTGAGTTCCCTAATCATTTACAGATATTATTCAGCCATTTTATGCCACACCGTAGGAATTGGGGTTAAAGTTATCAGCACTAATATATTGGCACTCTGGTGTATGTTACTGCTGTAATAAAATCCTTTTCGGGATACAGAGTTCAAAACACTGGTCATCAGTATGCCTAGAGAATTTATTGAGTACAGCAACAACATAAAGGAAGAAATGAAGGTTACACTAAGTGAAATAAGGAAAAATCCACAGGAAACTAACAATGAAGGGAAGGAAGCTGGGGTTCAAATCAGTGGTTTGGAACATAACGAAGAAATAAACATCCAATCATAACAAAAAAAGAAACAACAACAAAAACCAATGGTATTATAAGAAACCTCTGGGACATCTCCTAACATTCTAACATCTGAATTATAAGACTGCCAGAAGGAGAAGAGGAAGAGCAAGAAAATGAAAATGTATTTGAAAAAATAATGAAAGAAAACTTCTAATTTGACAAAGAAAATAGGTGTACAAATTCAGAAAGCACTGAGAGTCATAAACAAGTTGGACCCAAAGAGGACCACACCAAGACACATCATAATTAAAATGCCAAAGGTTAAAGATAAGGAGAGAATCTTAAAGTAGCAAGAGAAAATCAGAGAGTTACCTACAAAGAAGTTCCCATAAGACTACCAGCTGATTCTTAAAGAAAATTTTGCAGGTGAGAAGGGGCTAGCAAGAAGTATTCAATGTGATGAAAACCAAGAACCTACAACCTAGATTACTCTACCTAGCAAAGCTATCATTTAGAATGGAAGGGCAGATAAAGTGCTTCCCAGACAAGGTAAAGCTAAAGGAGTTCATCGCCATTAAGCCATTATTACATGATATGTTAAAGGGACTTATCTAAGAAAAGGAAGAAGATCAAAACTATGAACATAACAATGACAACAAACTCACAACTATCAACAACTGGATCTCAAAAAAAAAAAAAAAAAAGGAAAAAAGATAACTAAGCAAACAATCAGCACAGTAACAGAATCACAGATATGTAGAACATTTGGAGGGTTATCAGCTGGGAGAGGAAGGGGAAAGATGAGGAAAAGGTTCAGGGATTAAGAAGCATAGTTGGTAGGTACAAAATAGACAAGGGGATGTTAAAAATAGTATAGGAAATGGAGAAGCCAAAGAACTTACATGTATGACCCTTGAACATTAACTAAGGGGGGTATTGCTGGAGGGAAGTGTGTTACCTGTTGGAGTGGGGCAAAGGGGAAAAATTGGGACAACTGTAATAGCATAATGAATAAAATATATTTTTTAAAAGTGTTAAGGAAAAAATAAAATTCTTGTCTATGATCCAGCAATCCTATGTCTTCTGTCAGCATCCATGAAACTGGGGCAGGCTAACTTAATGTGAAAGTAGAGTAAAATTTCAGACCCTTCCTATGGGTCTTGACCAGGTTATTTCTTCATTTCCAATCCATATGCATCTTATTTCTTTTTCTTGCTTTGTTGCATTGGATAGGACTTCTAGTATGATGTTGAACAGGCGTGATAGGAGGGAACATTTTTGCCTTGTTCTCAGTCTTAGGGCAAAAAACATCTTGTTTCTCACTATTAAATATGGCATGAGATCTAAGTTTTTGATAGATATGTATCAGATTGTAGGTATTTCCTTTTATTCCTAGTTTGCTCAGTTTTTGCTGAGGATTTTTTTGTTCAAGAGGGATATTGGTCTGTACTTTCTTATAACATCTTTATCTGGTTTTGGTATCAGATTAATGCTGACCTCATTAAATGTTTTCCATCTCCTCTATATTTTGGAAGAGTTTGAACAAAACTGTTTATTATTATTATTATTATTTTCTGTTTTAAACATTTGGTAATAATACTTGCCATGAAGTTACTGGGGCCTAAAATTTTCTTTTTTGGAAGGTTTTTAATTAAAATTTTAATTTCTTTAAAAGATATAGGGCCCTGGCTGGTGTGGCTCAGTCAATTGAATGCTAGCCTGCAAACCAAAAGGTCGCAGGTTCACTTCCCAAACAGGGCACATGCTGGGGTTGAGGTCCAGGTCCCAAAGTCAGGAGTGTGTGAGAGGAAACCAAAAGATGTTTCTCTCGCACATCTATTTTAAAAAAAATGTATAGGACTATGCAGGTTATCTATTGCTTCTGGAGGGAGTTTCTTGAGGAAACTTATCTAAAGTCCCTGTTTGATAGTTCCAACATCTCCCTCATATTTGAATGTGATTCTGTTGATTGCCTTGTACCTTAATAGTGTACTATTTTGGCTTGCTGATTTATGTGTCTTGCAACTTTTTGGTTGAAAGCTGTACATCTTATGTAGAGCAGTGTAGATAGGTCTTCCTGATATGGCACATATATCTTATTTTTGTTAGGCCTTTAGTGTGTGAGATTGTCAGTAGGGCGTAGACAGTAAGATTGAGTTTGGATTATTCCTGACATTGGGGAATAGAATGGAGCTTTCTGTTGTTTGCTTCAGTCCCAGTCTTAGTACTCCACCCTGGGTCTTTGAGGTGGGGCCTTCTCAATGATTTTTCTGTTCATCTAGCAGGAAAGGATCTCTCATGGCCTGAGGTTTCCTGGTTTATTTTCCCCAGTTGCAATGTGCCTTCATGTGTACCCTGAGGATGCCAGGGTCTAATGCACTGTGGGATAAAGTTTTTATTCTGTAGGAAATCTAGGAGAGAAGGATGTGGACTTATCTTCACCTCAGTAGCTGCTCTTTCCTTCCCTAGGTCTGCACCATAAAAAATGCTTCTGATTATTGTTCGTGTGGTTTAGTGGATTGAGTACCTGCCTGCAAACCAAATGGTTGTTAGTTTGATTCACAGTTAGGGCACATGCCTGGGCTGTGGGCCAGGTCCCCAGTTGGGGGAGCATGCAAGGCAACCACCTCATTGATGTTTCTCTTCCTCTCTCCCTCCCTTACCCTCTTTCTAAAAATAAATAAATAATATCTTTAAAAAAATGCTTCTGCAGACTCTCATCCTATCACCAGTTTTCTCATGCACACTTCGTGAAATGTGTGAAGAGCCTGCAAATGAACATAAATTTCTTTTATGTTTGTGGCTATCAATAGTTCTATACTCTCACTCTATACCTGTTTAAATTTGTTAAAAATTTTAGCCAATTTTTTCTTACCAGCATATAGCATCTAGTATTTGCTACAGCTAAAATGCCTCTCCGTGGAGGCATCTGTCTTTCTTTGCATTTCTTAACTTAATTGTTTGCCCTTTGATTGCAGCTCTGTGACAGATTGAAGAAAAGTTTTAATTTTATAAATTATCTAGCTTTTTTTGTTGTTATAAGTATGGTGTGATGTTCTTTCCTATTTCCTGCATCCCCTAGTGAAGCCAGAAATCCTGTTTATTGATTTAGAAGAAAATTCATTTCTGGGTGCTCAAACCAACTATAGGCAAATCTTATTTTATAGGCTAGATGTCAGTTAAGTCATTTTATACCTCAAGTGATGGGAAATATTATTATAAACCAAAACTTATTTATTATCTTATTTGAAGAGAAAAGTGGAAATATAATTTTTAGTGAAGTCAGGTTCTTTCTTTTTTTCTACTGTGCTGTTCTCAGGATATTGTGATGTCCTCTTTGGGTCAATTCCTCCAATGTCCCAATCTGGCTATTAAAATTCTGGACATTGCATCACAGAGAGATTTTTAAAAGCACCAAACCACACATAAAGTGTAAATAAAGTTCATGACCTTTTTGAATCTTTATTTTTTAAGAGAAAGAAAAATATCTCAAGAAGCTCCCCCATCAGACTTCCACATGTCTTATTCAACAGTATTGGATCACACATCCACTGCTCAATTAGTTGCTAGAATAAGAATAGAACAATCACATTTGATTTCATATCAAGATTCACCTCTGGTCTGGGGAGGGAACAAATTCCTCTGAAGCACATGGCTACCTGATAGCTAAACAGAATCAGGATTCTATTATTAGCTAAGAGGAATGTGGAGAAGGTGTGTTCAGTGAGGGACTGGTGGTCCCTGGCAGCATTCACATGGCATAAAGAGGCCAGGCAGGAGAGTCAGATTTATCTAGGTTCAAATCCTGGCCCTTTTAACTTTGCAGAGTACAAAAGGGATAATATTGTGTAAATGCTAAATGTCTGATATTTGTCTTTCTTCCTTATCCAATCATGTTTGTTGGCATTCATGTCAATATTCATGTAGCTCAGGAATGGGCATGGAGAATGCCACCTCAAGAAGACAGAGAAAATGATTTTGATATAGTTGATGCTCAGAATATGGTAGCTATTTTTAACCCACAAACAAATTGTTATAACACATTTAGCAATGCCTTTTTCTAATTAGAGGCTCTTTATTATAGCTACTATACTTTCCACTTTGAGGGAAGATGGGGAAGAGTTTTCTAGCTCATATGCAGAGTGACAGGCTTTTAATTGACCACCTCCTAGATGACAGCAAGGGAGGGGGCATATGGCATAAATGGCAATTTAAGGCTTTTCCACTAAGGTGGAAGGTCCTATATTCCTTTCTGATCTAGGTGAGCTATACTAGGGAGTACAGAGGGACAGAGAAGTATAGGGAATGGTGTTTATCTTTTCATCTGTAGCCATGGGACACTGCAATGAATAAGAAAAGTAATAGCACTGGACAAGTAATGACTAGTTTAGATAAATCTCTTATTTATCTTTTACTATAACATAAGAATAAGGCACTGTTCAGGTTAAAGTGCAATGCTTTTAAAATAGGACAAAAAATGAGTCTTTTAGGTACATCACTCACCAGAGAAGTTGTTTTGCTTTAGTTTTTCTAAAATTGATGCTTATTCTTATTAATCTATCAACATATTTATTTCCCCAAGGCTCTAGAGCATGTTAGTTCCTTTCAGAATAGTCTTTCTAATTTGACATTCTTTAAAAATCTGACGGACCCCCACTCTTAATTTGCTTCCTATGTAGAGACATACCAAGAGGGTAACGCAAAGGTTTATCACTTACTTAACTGAGGCTTTTCTGGGGAGAGCTGAGAAGGAACAGCAAGCATGTCTGAAAACCATTTAAGAGAATGGGATGTTCATGGTGCCGAGGAGCAGTCAAAGCTGAGATGTGCATGAATGGGGACCTAAGTGCTTTGACTCTCCCACCACAGCCAAAGGAGGGGGACTCAGGCTTCCTGGTCAGCTCACCCAGATGTGGAGCAAAGAGAAAGAGGGAGAAGTGAGGCTTAAAAGCTGTCATCAAACAGTCGACATCAAAAAATGAAGTCAGAGTCCTTATAGAGTACGATAGTTAGAAATGTACACCCTTGGGAAGTCCCAGTGAATGTGGTAATCCAACCTCTTGGGCCTCTTGGGAGCTGGTTGGGAATGTTGCAGGAAGTAGGGTAAGAGAGAATAGAGAGGAAGGAAAGGAATAACCTTGCAAAATCTTTTGCTAGTGTTAGTTACTTATTTTGCTTCTCAGTGAAATTTAAACTTAGTACTTCTGTCTGCTGCCCCTTGGTGACCAGTTTCCTGGCTACCTGCCTCCTTGGTCTCCCTGTCATTGACTAAGCTTCAGCCTTGTTGGCCTTTTATTTTATTTTTTAATGCTTTACAAGGTATGAAATACTTTGTGCATACAAAAAAGTCTGTGCTGTCACAAACTATTTTAAAAATGTGCTTACATATTTGCAAGCCAGATTTTAAATACACAGTTAATTCTCTTTATTCACATAGTTATAGTCTCAAAAGTCCTAGAAGAACCAAGTTAGTGAGTAGCAAACCATTGCTCCTAAGAAAATACAGGGTTAGGGTTCTGCAAGCCTCTGGTCAGAATATTTTCATCAGCTGATGAACACATAATTTCTCTTTAAAGATCCTTTATTTAACATGTATTATTGATTAATTAACATTGAACTCACAGCAACAACACTATGACTCACATCCAAATAAAGCTTATCTAACATATTTGTCAGACTTAATTTTTGCCAAATTATTTAGCAAAGTACTCACTTTTGTTTAATTTGCATTTTCTCAATTACTAGAAAAGTTGGAGATCTTTCGGTATGGTCATTTGTCATCTGGTGACCTTTTGTTGTGAATTTCATGTTCATATCATTTACTTATTTTCTTTATTTTTAAAGGTGAGTTAGCTTTTATTTATTTTGTTTTTTGCCTTCTATTTTTCAATATTGTATTCTTTCTACTACCATTTAGTCCCCTTACACCCTTCTACCCTGAAATCACCACACTGTTGTCCATGCCCATGAGTTCTTTCTCCTTTCTGCTCAATTCTTCTACTCCCTATCCTCCTTTACTCCTTAGTTGTCATTCTGCTGTTTATCTATGAGTCTGTCTCTATTTTGCATATTAGTTCATCTTGTTCATTAGATTCCACATATGTGGGAAATCAAATGGTACTTTTCTTTCTCTAACTGGCTTATTTCATGTAACATAATGTTTTCCAGGTCCATCAATGCTTTTGCAAAGGGTAAAAAAATTTTTTATTTTTATGGCTGAGTAGTATTCCATTGTGTAAATGTCCCATAGTTGTTTTTAGAAAACATTTTATTTATTATTTTTAGAGAGAGGGGCAGGGAGAGAGGCAGAGAGGGAGAGAGACATCCATATACGGTTGCCTTTCACCTGCCTCTAGCTACAGACCAGACTGGAGATCTGGCTTGCAACCTGGTTATGTGTGCCCTGGCTGGGACCTTTGGGTTTGCAGGCCAGTGCCTTATCCACTGTGCCACCAGCCAGGGCTACCTGTAGTTGTTTTATCCACTCATCTATTAATGGACGGTTGGGCTGCTTCTCTATCTTGGTAATTATAAATAATGCTGTAATAAGCATGGCAGCTATGTTCTTTTTAAAATTTTTTAAAGGTTTTATTCATTATTTTTAGAGAGAAGGGGAGGGAGGGAGAAAGAAAGGAAGAGAAACATCATTGTATGGTTGGTTGCCTTTTATCTTCCTCCAGCTAGGGACCTGGCTGGAGACCTGGCTTGCAACCTTGTTATGTGCCCTGATTGGGAATTGAACCAGTGACCCTTGGTTTTGCAGGCTGGTGCCAATCCACTGAGCCACACCAGCCAGGGCTTGCTTATGTTCTTTTGCCTTCAAGTGGTGTTCTGAGTTCCTTCAGATATATTGCCAGAAGTGGAATCACTAAGTCAAAGGGCAGTTCCATTTTTAAATTTTTAAGGAAATTTCATACTGTTTCCCACAGTGGCTGCACCAGTGTGCATTCCTACCAAGAGTACACTAGAATTACCTTTTCTTCACATCCTCACCAGCACTTGTTTGTTGATTTATTGATGATAGTCATTTTGGCCAATGTGAGATGACATTTCATTGTGGTTATAATTGTAATCTCTCTGATGGCTAGTGATGTTGAGCATCTTTTCATATGTCTATGGACCATGACATTCATCCAGAGCTAAAATTCAAGGGGAGATAGTTTTGGTTTTAATAAAGCACTGTCAAAACCATTAATCCATGCCAAAATAAGAAAGTAGAGAAGATGTCAATTACCCAGTCACCTACCATCGGAATGCTCCTTGCAGATGTTTTTAGCTGTCATAAGTCTTCTAATATAAAGCAAAGCCAGTCCTTTTTTCCTCCCTTGACGAGATCTAGCCCTAACCATGACACCTCCAATCTGTGTCAGTGCCCTTTCTTCCAATACAGGACCCGAGTCCTCCTTTTGTCTCCTAGATCTGAAACCATCAAGGGCAGTGCAAGCTCAGAATCCTTACACTGGGTCTTCTCCCAGTCACAAAGTAATTGGCTTAATTAAGCTAATAAAGAGAAAGGTCCTTAATCCTTCATTTTTCATTTCTGACATTTATTTTCCTTTCACTTACATCTTTATTCCTGGAAATTAGTATTGCCTAGAAATTGTTCTTACCACAATTACTCTGCTTTCCCAGAAACTGTGGAGCTGGTAGGTGAGAGATACCCCAGACCACACTCAGGACCCTGCATGCCACCATCTTTACTCACAGCTCCTGTTGGTTTTTCCAAGGTAGAGAAAACTCTACCTTGGAACACTCTTTGAGACAAAATGGCCCCAGGAGGAGAGTTATGCTAACAAAACAGAGTATGACAAGGAGTACAACTCAACCTGACCTCTCACTCATATAAGAATGCATATTTCAGAAGAATTGGCAAGTACTAAATAGAAGAGGCACCCAACTTCATTCTTGTGGTTTTTGTACCCCTTATTTCAGACAGGCTTGGGCAAATTCTACTAATTCTGTTGGTAAATGATGGCTCTGGAGGCATTTCCAGAAATTTGAGGGAGAAAGAAGACAGGGAAGGAGGAGGAGAGGAAGGTTGGGTAAAATATACCTGGGGGCCCCATTCGGGCCACCCAAAATACTGTGGGAAATTCCTGCCATTCACCTTATGAATATTTTGAAACTTTGCTGCTATTGAGGTAGAGTTTGGTGAGGCTCAGAGGGCACACAGTGAAGAAAGGTGTAGCCCCTGTGGAAGGTGAGGTCAGCTCAGCTCTGCAGTCCTGTGTGGAACACCTGTTGTGCATAGAGGGGAGCCATGTCCACCTGCTAGCTGAATGGGCAGACCGGACTCTGGCTTTGGTGGTTGTCCAGGTACCAGGATTGATCAAAGCAGACCCAACATTATAAGTTTTTGTATTCAAAGCAAAATATGGTGCTGAAAACAGATGGGTCTGAAACATGAAGCCCAAGCAACTCACAGAGAATAAAACCAGGAGTTGGAAGAATGAGCAACTAGATCTGGAGATGATTTAGGAGGCAAGGCCTGGAAAAACCCCTCAGAGAATGCCTTTGAAGGAGACATCACATGTGGGGAGAGAGCTGTACAGGGCCCAGCTTGGATCAGCGAAATGAATCCCAAGGCGTCATCCTAAGAGGATGACACATCAGAAAAGGAGACGGCCATAGGCAACAGAAAAATGTACATCATGTTATAGTTACAATCATGGAAGTAATTTCTAATATGCCAAGGTGAAAGAGCAAGGTGGGGGCAGTGTGATGGAGAACACTGCAGAGGAGTGATTAAGCAAGGTTTAGAGTGATGTGATAGATAAGGATGGGGGAAAGGCCAACAGCATGGCATGGAGACACAAAACAGCATGGAGTGCGGGAGCTGTAATGAGTGAGATAATTCTGCTAGGGAGGAGAGAAGGGTGAAGGTGAGAGGCATGCCTGGAAAGGAGGACCTAAGGGCTGGCACAGTGATAGAGGGCCTCAAATTCCATGCTGCGGAGTTGTGTGTGTTTGTTTTTCACTAGAGGGGGTGGAGTTGCTGATGTGTTACAACCAGGGCTGTGGGACTTCCTCAGTTTTGAGTTTTAGCAGAATCAGTTTCTGGAGGGAGTAGCTATAGCATACAAGATCCATTTGGGCAACAAGAAGGAAAGGACCCAGCCAGTTAGAAAGCTATTGCTATGATTCAGTTCAAGGCTAGCAAGGCTGGAACCCAAGTAATGGGCATGGAGAACAGATTGGAGATACAATTAACTCTTAATTATGAGTTAGCTCTAAGAGATGACATAGAGGTAGGAGTCAAAGATAACCAGATCAAATGCCATTCATCCATCTTCTATCATCTCTCACATCTCCAACTTTCCATTGCACTTGACCTTTACATATTATACATGTGAACCAAAAAGACTTTCTCATCTGTAACCCCCCACTAGCCTTCCCAAATTCATGTCCTACTACTCTGCCCCTTGCCTCCTGTGCTTTGGCCACACTTGTCAAGTCAAACACGCCAAGCATGCTTCTATCTCAGGAGCTTGGTCTGTTCTTTCTATAATGCTTTTTGTCTAGATGCTCTCATGCCTGGCACTCTGATTTCTTTCAGGTCTCTGATCAAGTATCAACTCATCAGAGAAAACTCCCCTAACCACTCTTCTAAAATAAAAACCATTCCTCCTATGTCATTAAAAAAAATCCTTAACTCTGCTTGATTTTCTCTGCAGAATACTGCAGAAAAGTTCTGATCATTCTATAGTAGCTGGCGATCTTCAAACATTAGTGATAAAACAACAAAAATGTGTCTTGATCATGCAGCTTATGCACTGCAGGTTAGCAGGGAAGTTTACTTGTGGTAATCACTCACTGTCTCAGACTCTCAGATGATGAGGCATCACTAATGTGTTTCTTCTATAGTCACTGCAGCAGTAGTAGGGAATGTGGTAGTTTGTGCCCTGACTCTTAAAGCTTCTGCTGTAAGGGGACATGTAATTTCTACCCTTATGTCATTAGCCATAACAAGTCACATGCCCACACTTACATCAAAAGGAGAAAGAAAGAAAGAATGGTCCCATATGCCCACCATGCATGCAGCCAGCACTATTTGGGGGAACAGCACAAAGTTGGTACTATAATATCAGATACATTATACAGGGTGGAGCAAAAGTAGCTTTACAATTGTTCGTATGGAAAAAGACATACAGGTTATGCTTATTAAATAGCTTTATTAACTCTGTGTTTTGCAGACTCACAGCTGTAAATCTACTTGTGCCCCACCCTGTATAGTTATTCCTTTGTTGTCAATCTCCCTCCTCCAGAATTTGTGCTGCATAATAGCAATGTCTTTACTGTGTTTCCTGTGGTTTCTCTGATGTTTAAAACATGCTTGGCATGCAGTAAGTACTTAATAAACATTTGTTGAATGATTGGATAAATGTCTAAGCTTTTTCCCAAGACTGAAACTCCTTGAGGGCACACTCGATGCTCATTTATCTTTGAGTCTGCTTTGATTTCTGGAGAGTGTCTCCAACCTGCTAAACATTCATTAAACATTTTCCCAATGAAAAACAACCTATGGCTTAAGACCATGCCTCCTGTTTTTCAGAACTCAAAAATAGACTATTTTTCAGCTAAGAAAATACCAGGGATAGAACAAGATAATAAAGAGAGAGAAAGAAAAAGAGTGGAAGCTTTTTGACTAAGCTTGGCTCTGTGTTAGGCAATTCCAGAAGTCTCAAACTACACAGGGGTCAACTGAGTCCAGAGTTCTTAAAATAAATAACATTCATTACCTGCATTTTATTCTAACCTACCTCCCACCCCAAAGCCTTTAGCAATAGTCTAACACTCTTCTTTCCAATTTTGACTGGAGAAAATTAAAAACTTAGAATGTTGCATGGCTCTCTGAGCACAGATCCAATCAGCGGACAGTGACCCTTTAAAAAAATTGCTGTTATTCTTATGGGTTGCTTTTGAATTTATCAACTAGTTGAAGGTTCCTTTATAGTGAAAAATTCTGCAGTTGTGGCATGCCAGGGACAAGCCTGAGTAGGAAAGCAAACTAAAGAAATGACTATGAAGCACCCAAGATTGTGGTTGAGAGAAAAATGACATTTGTGTGTTGGACAAGTGGCTCAGTTGGTTTGAACATCATCCTGTAGAACAGAGGGTTGTAGGTTCAATTCCCAGTCAAGGCATATACCCAGGTGGTGAGCTTAATCCTTAGTTGGGGTAAGTACGAGAGAGCAGCCAGTCAATATTTCTCTCTCACATTGATGTTTCTCTGTTTCTCTCTCTCTCAAAACCATGGAAATATATCCTCAGGTGAAGATTAAAAAGTGATATTTGTGATACAGGCAATTGATACTGGTTGCAACTTGTTGGCTCCTAGATATTTGGTGTCAACCTCTCTGAAATGTGGGATGAATAGATAATTGAACATTCGATCTCACTCAGAAATTGAGTATTTATATTAAACATCTGTCCTAGCTTTGTAATTTATGAATAAAAACATTTAAACATGTACCCACAAGGAAATCTGTATGGACCAAGACATAAAAAACTTCGAGGCCTTTTCAGAAATGAAAACTGTAAATGTCGCCTTCTTCCCAGGAAAAAGCTGGATACAGGAATTGCTGTGAGTCCTGTGTTTATAGAATAGCTGGGTTTTGTTTGCTGGTTTTTAGTCTACTGAAAAAGGAAAAGAGCAATTTGTTTATGGTACAAGTAAAGAGTAGTGCTGATAAAAACACACAACCTAGAAGTGAGCCCTAAGTGGACCCAGGTCTGCATCTTGTCCCCAAGGATTCAAACTATAGTGTGATGCAGCAGGTGCCACCAAGCAACTCCAGCAGAACTTGTTCCTGAGTGCCAGCGAGCTTCTTGGAAGCAAAGTCAGGATTTCTGACAAGCGAAATGGGGCTCAGAAACAAGATCCTTTACAAAGTCTCTTTCCTGGCTAGAGAATACGACTTAATTCTGGCACCCAACTTCTACCTGTGCTTTGGGATGCTGGCATTACTTACCTGCTTCTCCTGCCCCTTCCTCTGAAGCCACATGACCAGGAAATTATAGTACTTATAAATATTCATGTATCAGATACAGTATCAGGATGCATGCATGACCTCATTTAATTTTCCGAAAAACCCTATGAAGTTGTAAGTTCATTTTTCCAGAAAAGAAGCTATTAAGAAAGTCACCGGAAGAAGCAGAGCTGGTAAGTGGATGGGAGGATATCTAAACCACCTCTACCTGATTCTAAAGAAACACTGACCATGAAGAATATAAAGCAGGCCACATGTATAATTTTAAGTTTTCTTTTAGGCATATTTAAAAAGTAAAGAGAAATGGATGAAATTAATTTTAATAATATGTTTTCTCTAACCAAATATATTAGAATATTATCATTTTAACATGTAATCAATATAAAAATTACTAATGAATACTTAAATTATTTTGTTCCAGATCTGTACATATGATGTGTATTTTACATTTACAGAAAATCATAATTTGTAGTAGGCAGCACATTCTGAGTGATCAAGATCTCTATGTGGCTAGTGGCCAGTGCAGAACTAGAAGTCTATTTGTTATTGAGCAAACCAGGGCCCGTTCATATGGTGCCTTGATGTAAAACCAAACAATTAGTGTTGAGAAAAACAGGTCTTGATTTACAATATTCCGACCTTGGTGTGTGTGTGTGTGTGTGTGTGTGTGTGTCGGGGGACAGGGGTGCGTGGTGGCTGGGAGCACTTCTTCTCAGAGCCCTGTTCTTTCCTGAGACCCAGCACTTCCCTTGCTCACCCAAAGGCCATAAGCCAAAACCATGCCCATTAGCTCCCCATCCCTTATCTATCAGCTCCTCCTTCAGGATTTGGGATAGGTTGTCTTCAGCCTCCATATAATAGTCCCAGAAAATATGTGCCATGTTACACTGGATCATGATGTAGTCCAGGGAAGGCACAAGTCCTAAGAGAGTGTCCTCTCCTTGTGTCCCAAGTTTCAAGAGTTCAGATAGAATCCAGGTCTCAAGGCAGAGTTCTTGGTGGCTTTGGAGTCAGCTGGAGCTGGCACGCTCAAAACAGCAACATGTTTGCTTTCTTACTAGCCCAGGCTGCCGGGCTGAATCCTGACTACAAAATGCATAGCTGCTTGCTGCTTCTCACATGACTGCTACAACATCTTCCTACATCCTTCCTCAAGGCTACCCACCCTTTTTTTGAATCCTGAAAGTCAGATGCAGCTTTTCTCATGGGACAGAGAGATAGTACAGCTATTACCCAGCTCCCATCTTGCAATAGATATGTAAAGTACCTTAAAAGCTGCATTATCTCCTTCCTCCATTCCCCAAGCCATGGGCTGTGGCCAGTTGGGGGATCCTTTCCCTCCTTTGTTCTACACTTCCTACTCCCTAGTGTCTTTTAAATACTCCCAGTTCTGGGAGAGATTGAGAAGAGTGGAAATGAACACCTGATGTCACTAACAGCACTATTAACATAGAAGGAGCCTAGGGCAGGGTTACCACTAGTAGATTTGGTGAATATGCACATATACAGATTCAAATAAAAATCTCCTTCTAGGCAGACACAGCCCTACACCAGTGTGCATGATGTGGTGAGCAGAGCACCTGCTAGAGTGTAGGCTCACTTGCCACCTTGGCCAGGAACCCCTATGTAGTGAACAACCTGAACAGCCACACATGACAGTCCAGTTCCTCCATTTTTCTTGACCAAATGCCCACAATTTTCTGGTTCTTAGCAACTAAGATTCAGCTGTGGAGAAATCTCTTTGTCAAGCCTTTGTATCCTGAGTAATTCTTTCCCTTCTTTTAATATCTATATTCTTCTAAATAATTCTAATAGAAGCAAATGCTTCTAACTGAAAAAAAATATGTATCTTTCCATGGATTTTTTGATGAGGCAAATAGATTCTCACAACAGGACTCAGAAACCCTGCAAAAGGAAACCCTCGTTCCTTAGCTTTGTCCATTGAGGAACTATGTTTCCTCATTGAGTGGAGATTCCCTCAACCCACCATAGAAACCCCACCACCAGTCTTATGGAGGTGGGCATGTCGTAGAGCTGGACCAGATGGAAAGAGTCCATGCTCCATCTGTTCATCATATAGATGTGGCCAATGTCCAAATTACGCAAAATTGTCAGGAGAGAAAAAAACACAAGGTGGTACATTCTGAGGGTGGACAATTTGAAAGGCACTGCCTATTTCATGTGTGTGTGCGCGTGTGCGTAAGGGACACCTTCCATCTCTCTCTCTCTACATCCTGGTAGACCTGGGTTTGAACTTCTGGTCCATCTCTATTAGTTGTGCCAGGCAGGTTCATATTTTGCTGCTCTTAATTATATCTACTCATGTCATAGGGTTGGTGTGGGAATAAAGAAATCATAGCGATTGCTATACAGAGCACTTAACATGGTGATCAGCACATACTAAGCAATTGATAAATAGCAGCTGTTAGTATTGGTAATAATAATTTCTTATGAGTTTAATCTTTATTTATATTTTATTGTTCACCAGGCTTTAGCCCTCTCACAGCATTTCTCTTAAACTTGAGACCTTGGGAAATGGTTCACAATTGTGCTTCCTGTAATGTGGCCTTAAGGATAAATTCAAATACTCCAGTTGGAATTTTTTCACTTCAATTCAGCAACTATTTATTAAGTATTTACCTGATTTCGGATCCTGGACTGGGTTGATTTGCAAAGAAACTTTAAACAAAGAGCCCTCACTCACGGTGCTTCTTAAAATATGCAGAGTGACTGTCAATACAACTCCCTCCCCTTAAGCTTGCTTCACATAAAGTCCTGGAGAGGAAAAATGGTTCCTAGTTTGTAGTTGTATCTCCAGCATCTAGCCTAGTGCCTAGCCCATGGTACGTGCTCAAAAAGATATTTCTGAATGAATAAAAGCAGCAGATGATAAGTACCAACAAGAAATATATACATCAGCTCTAGATGGTTTTCTCTGTCTTATGGCTAGCTTCTTGTCCAACTGTTCCTGTGTCCTCACAGTATTTTATGTGAATGTCAAGCTTCTTGCATTTCCTGCCACTCAGCTTTGCATATACTGTTGTTACTCTCTGAATGCCCTTCCTTCTTTGCTTGGTGAGCTCCTAATCATCCTTGGTGATCCATTGAAGCACTATCTCCTCAGTGGAACTTTCCTGGACCTTCTAGAGTTAATCATACTCTTCTTGGTGCTCTCCTGGTGTTTTGAACAAGGCTGACTATAACACCTATAGGGCACAGATTAAAAAGCACAGATGGAGACCTATATACCACATGTCCAATGTTTAAGAAGTTGCAAATTAAGCTAATCAATGGTTGAATAAAATATGTTCTATTTTCCTCCCTTGTCAAATTAAAAATTATGACAAAACATTGTTTTATCAGAAAGATTGGAAGTTGACAAAATATAATAGATGACCAAATCTAATTTAACAGTCATTATTAAACATTATTTAATTTGTAGGCTAGAAATATTTAAGCAATAAAAATATACATAATTTACATTATTATACATTATTGTGGACATTTTATATAGTTATTTCATAAAATGGATTTTTCTTGACTTTAGGAATATCATTCATTATACTTTCATTTAATTTGTATTATATTGACAATTATGATCTAAAGGGTTAAATAATAAAATGTAGTTGTAGTCAATAGATATGAAATTGCATATATCTTGTGTGTAAGGTAGAGTTAATGTAAAATTAAAACAAAGTTATTTTTGTGTTTTCAAGCAAGTTATTTCTTTTAAATATTTAGAATTATCTACAAGATGAAAGGCAATGTACATGATAATTAAGGTATGTCAAAATTAAAATTTTTTAAAAATATAAACTGATCTCTCTAAAAAACATTTATACCAATGTAGGCTGGTGAAGCCACTGTGGAAAACAGTATGGGGTTTCCTTAAAAAAATAAAAATGGAACTGCCTTTTGATCCAGCAATTCCACTACTTGGGCTATACCCAAAGAATCCTGAAACACCAATTCATAAGAACCTATGCACACCTATGTTCATAGCGGCACTATTTACAATAGCCAAGTGCTGGAAACAGCCTAAGTGCCCATCAGTGGATGATTGGATCATTTACACAATGGAATACTATACAGCAGAAAGAAAGAAGGAACTCCTACCCTTTGCAACAACATGGATGGAACTGGAGAGTGTTATGCTTAGTGAAATAAGCCAGTCAGTGAAGGACAAATATCATATGATCTCACCCATTACAGGACAATAATGAACAAAACTAACAACAAGCAAAACAGAACCAAATATATGAATACAATGAATAGGCCTTCAGTGGTCAGGGGGAAGGGAGTTAGGGGGAGTGGGGAGGAAGAGGCAAGGAAGGGGAGCAGTTTAGACAAGAACCTAGTATAAAGGAACCATGGACATGGACAACAGGTGTGATTGACTTTGGGGGGAATGGGTGGGTGGGGAGGGGGACAGAGGGGAACAAAAAGGGGATGGATGTAATACAACAACAATAAAATTTTAAAAATAAATAAATAAATACAATAAAATAAAAAACATTCTCGCCAATGTATTGGTCCTGGGTCATTCGTGATGTTGACTATGGACAAGAAAATGCTACCAATCACCTCACAGGGCTGATGTTCAAGGTTTGCCTCTGCAGGACTCTGCCTTCTCTCCCAATTTTCCTATATTTAAATGTAATGTTTATATCAAGTTAAATATTATTAAATATTATTTTAAAATTGATTTGAAGTTTTAATTTTATTTTAGTTAAATATTTTATTTATTATTTCCAGAGAGAGGGGAAGGGAGAGAAGGAGAGAGATATCAACGTGTGGTTGCCTTTCATCTGCCTCCAGTTATGGACCTGGCTGGAGACCTGGCTTGCAACCTGGTATGTGCCCTGGCTGGGAATCAAACCAGTGACCTTTGGGTTCGCAGGCCAGTGCCTTCCTTATCCACTGTGCTACCAGCCAGGGCTGTATTAAATATTTTTACAAAAGTAAAATTATCTGTGAATCTAGTATTCGATGGTCATCTAATTACTAATGTGAATAGTCAGTATTATATAGTCATGTGCCACACAACAACATTTTAGTCAATGATACGCAAGATATTGATCCCATGAGATTATAATAGAGCTGAAAAATTCCTGTTGCCTAGTGATATCATAGCCATCATAACATACATAGCACAATGCATTACTCACATGTTTGTGGTAATGCTGGTGTAAACAGACCCACTGACTGCACTGCCAGTCACATGAAAGTATAACACATACAATTTCTGCACAGCACATAATGCTTGATAATAATAATAAATGACTATGGTACCAGTTAATGTATTTACTATACTATACTTCTATCATTATTTGAGTATACACTTTCACTTATATAAAGATTTGCTGTAAAATAGTATTCTGTGTTATGCTAGCAACAGCCTCATTTCACATTTACCATGTTTCTTGATCACATCATTTCTTTTTTGCTTAATTTAATCTTGTATTGTTTTATAAATGTAGTATAGCCTAAATATACCATGTTTACAATGTCTACAGTGGTGCACAGCAATGTTCTGGGCCTCCGCAGTCACTCACCACTCACTCACTGACTCACGAGAGCAACTTCTGGTCCTGCAGGCTCCAGTCATGGTAAGTGCCGTGTCTAGGGTCATTTTTTTGTTTTATACCATATTTTTACTGTAACTTTTTTTTGTCTAAATATGTTTAGATACATACATACTGACCATTATGTTACAGTGGCCCGCAGTATTTGGTATAGTAACATGATGCTGTACAGGTTTGTAGCTTAGGAGCAATAAGCTGTTCAATACGATGTTAGCACAATGACAAAATAGCTAAATGATGCATCTTTCAGAAGGCATGCCTCTCCTTAAGCGATGCATGACTGCATTTTATGCATTAGTTTGCTCTAAGTCTGCATGCATAAATTTAAGAGTAATGTGAATTTTTCAAATGTAGAAAATTGTTTTCTTCAGAAGCCATATGCAACAGCTTTGACTAGTATCTTCCAGGCCAGGATTTGGAACATCAAAAGAAACAAGAAAACTGATGCCTAGGATGTTGGGTATCAATACAAGAGGAAAGAAGTGACAAGCCCATTTGTCTTTCTCTCTTACCTAAGTACTTTCACTGCTCAAGTCCCCTCCTTATTCAAAGCAATGTTTTATCTCCAGCCCTGGCAATGCCACAACCTATACACATTCAGGACAGTCATATGTTTATAGTTTAAGGATATGGGGCAAGAGATACAGAGAAGTGTTTCCCTGGGGGCCTGAAGGATGTTAGTTTCAGAGTGATGTTTAGAATTATCAGACATGTGCAGGCACTGAGTGCCAAATTCTAAGTAAAGAGTTCATGAGCTCATTAATAAAATGTATGTGTGTGTGTTGTGACATACTGCCATTATTCTTTACATATTGTCACCTAAATGAAACCCTTGCTTCCTCTAGCATAAAACCTTGAAATCATCCTGTGGGGGACTCTCTTCTTTTTCTCTCATCCTATATCAAATTAATTTCCTAATCTTATTGGCATTAACTTCAAAGATAATTCTTGAATCTAACCATATATCCAACTTCCTCCACCAACACTGTAGCCCAAGCCGCTGTTATCTTTTCATCTCTTAGTACACGGTGCCTCCTGACTCATCTGTTTCCTCTCTCCCGCTTCCCTGTTGCCTGCTGAAGTCTATAACAGTCAGCAGTTGTTCTCTTAAAATATAAGTAACAATATGTTAACCCTGTGCTCAAATTACTTTAATACTTTTCTGTCACATTTAGGATAAAATCGATAGTCTTTGCCATCATGCATAAGGCTGTCCCTGATGTACTTCCTGTTTACCTTTCTTTCTTCATCTCCTATCGTTGACTTGCTCGCTGGACTCCAGACACATGAACGTCCACTGTCTGTCAAATACTTTGCATGCACCAGCCCCAGAACATTTGCACATATCTTTCCCTAGACCTGGAGCACTCTATCCTAGAGATCAAAGAATCTCATTTCCGGCTGACCCTTTCTATAAAGCAAACTTGTCCTTCTCTATTTCTTAACTTTGGTGTACTTTTATTTAGAAGACTTATCATCACCTGTTATAATGTTATTACCTACCTATTTTTTAATGCCATGTGTCTGTCATCCAGATTTGTCATTTGGTGTATGTGGTTCAAGGGCCTGCCCTACCCTCCTGGCTCCAGAGATGGACATTTCACCCAGGTTTGAACATTCCTGGCCACAGTGTTAGACAAGTGAAGCAAATAAATATCTGCCTAGTACTGTTATTAAAACATTTTGGAAAGAGAAGCTCTAATTTTGTCAATTTGTTGAATTGGGAGCTACTGAATGTTAGTGGCCCTTCTACCAGTCTGGGAGAAGCTGCTTGAAAATATAGCACAGAGGAAAGTAGCACTAGGAGAAGGAAAGATTCTTGCATACATAGTTTGAGCACTTGGATCTTCAGCTCAATGATGAATTCATTGTTTTTTCATTTAAAGTAATTGGATTTTTAGCAACCAAAAGATTCCGATAAATATTTTTATACTCTATTTCTTCTATATTTGCCTGGTATGGGTAAACCAGATTTTACTGAAGGTTTGATGTGTCTAAAAAGAATTAGCAAGTCAAGTTATAGTGAAAATAAGATATAATTTGATATTATGTTAATAATATAGTAATTATGTAGGTTAATATAACAATAATCTAAAATTGTACATTAAATATGACCATTCCCACAATCTAAGGGAAACTAATCTGAGAAGTTGAGCAAGTCACAGGGTATTTTTTCATGGATGTTCTATACCAACCTCACACCTCTGTCCTCAGATATGTGCCCCTTTAATAAAAGAGCCTCTCATGGGATAAAGTCCACCCACTTTTTGAGAAATTGTACTTGGGGCGAGAGTGGAATGTGAAGGAGAGTGGTGGGGGAGGTGGCTGTAGCAGGCCAATCCATGGTGACCTCTGACATTCTAAGTGCCACAGAGCAGCCTCAGGTGTACATGGCATTCCAAATCTAGACTGCTAGTTAGGGCTCCTACTTGGGGGAGATGCAGACACCTGTCTAGTATGAGTGTCCTCTTGTTCAGAAATTAATTTACTGTTGGATGACACATATATAAGCACCAGTGATTCTCAAAGATAATGTCACCTAAACATATAAGAAACAAATGTTTCCCTAAATATCCCCCTGGAGACTTTCAGAGTAGTATTAGCTCTTTTCCTGGATCTTATCCCTAAGTTTTATCATAAAGTGTATTCATTCAGACATGATGGGAATATGAGAAGGTCTTAGTAGTGTACCAGAATGCATAGTTGTTCTGATTCAATTTTCAGCCCAAGAATCATCCCCCCTCCTCCCCAGTGACCTGGTCTGAAGGAAGTAAGATGTAGAACTGTCTACAGAAGGGACAGCTTTATTCTTTTAGTTACAGTATTTTCTCCTTTTCTGGACTTAGGGCTTCTTGAAAAATCCTAAGTTTCTCAACCAGAGTAGAGAGTCAATAAATAGGTGTTGAATTAACTATTGAAGATGGCCATGGTTATATATATGGGTTGATTGCTCCTGAATTTGGTAGTAGACTTGATTTATATATATTACTAAATAGAAGTGGATTTGGGGTCTTTATTTTGGGGTAAAGTCTTAGTTTTCTAGAAGTTGCTGGTTAAGATAAAAAATATCTGAGGACATAAATTAACCCTTAAACATCTGTTAAAAAGAAATCATTGGTACCCCTAACTGCCAGAAGAGGGCAGGGTCCCTGTGGGAATGGGACAAGATAGGTGTATTTTCATAGGGCAGAAAGGTTTCAGAGCATATGGTACTGACTAGGAAAGGTGGGACTAAGTGACAAAAGTCTGATGGGGGATGGAGGAAGAAATAACCTCCAGAAGAGGATAGGATAGGAGCTCTTAAAAATTTCTGTTTATCCAAATTCATCATTCAGTATTAATGTATTCCTTCATTAAAATTGTTGGGTACCTACTATGTGCTGGGGACTGTGCCTGAGACAATCAATACAGAGATGAAGACAATAGACATGGTCTCTGCCACAAGGAGCTTACAGACTAGGGGCAGTCACAGAAATTAAACAAATAAGCACACCTACAATGACAGATTTTGATAAGCACTATGGAAGGACATGATGCTATGGAAACTACTTTAAGTCAGGGGAGATCTCTCTGGCAAGGTGGACACTGAAGGATGAAGAGTCATATGGAAAGTTGGCAGAAATGTGTTCCAGGCAGAAGGAACAGTTTGTGTGAAGGCCCTAATATTGGAAAGAGTTTGGGATATTCAAAGTTAACATGACTGCAGTTTTCCAGGGACAGTGAGAGGGACAGTGAGAGGGGTAGTGGCATGAGATAGACTAGGAGAGATGAGGGAGAATCATGCAAAACCTTTCAAGCCATGATTAAAAGTTGCATTGCATTATATTAGCAATGGGAAGCCATTAAAGGGTTTTCAGCAGAGAAATGACATCGTGTCCTTCAGGTTTTAAAGAGTCACCCTGGCTGCAGTGTGGAGCATTTGGAAGAGCCCTGCAGGAAGCAGAGATATAAGGAGGATGTTACAGTAATGCAGGGAAGAGAGATGATGATAACTTGGGCTAGAGTGGTGATGAAAGGTGGAAAGAATTGAATAAATTAAATACATGTTTGAAGATAGACTTGATAAGACTTGGTAACTGGAGGTTGACCAAAGGTGTCAAATGTTTATTGACTAGTTCCTATCATAAGCGATTGGTGGGCTCCAGGGAAAGGCAGGCTGAGGATGCGAAGATGGAAAGTGAAAGGTAGAAAATCAAGAGTTCAGTGTTGGATATATTACACTTGAAAACCCTTGTAAGATATCCAGATGGAGATATTCTGGAATGGAGCTTTGAAAGGAGGGCTAGAAAAGAGATGCAAATGTGTGAATCATCCAGGTATACAAATAGTGTCTGAAGTCATGAGTGTGGATAACGTCACAGAGACAAAGATGAGAGAGAGGAATAGGAAACTATTGCAATGGCAGGAATCCTAATCTGTTATATTCAGGGTTTTGTGAGTTAATGGAAAGAAAGATTTTCAGAACTCAACCAAATTAGTGGCCACATAACCTTTCTTCTTGTGCACTCATACACTAATATCAACTTATCCCAAGTTCAGTGGCTTAAACAACATAAATTTATTCTGAGTTTTGGGAGTCAGAGCCCACAATAGGTGCCACTGGACTAAAATAAAGACATTGGCAAGGCTGTGTTCCTTCCCAAGGTTTAGGGAAGAATCTGTTTCCTAGCACTTTTATGGCTTCTATAGGCTGTCCCCATTTTTTGGCTTGTGACCTGTCTGCATTTTCAAAGCCAGAAAATGACAAGTCTTTCTCATGGTGCATCACTCTGACACTGACTCACCTTTCTTCCTCTTTATTTTTAAACCCCCCTTGTGATTACTTCAGGCCCCCCTGGGTAATCAAGAATACCCAACTCAAGATTTGCTAAGCAGCATTCTTAATTCCGTCTGCAACATTAATTCCTCTTTGCCATGAAACAACATATTCATAGGTTTAGTACATTAGGGTGTGGGCCTCTTTGAGGGGATCATTATTTGATCTACCGCACCTAACAAGCCTTGTTTATTCCCCTTTGGAAGAATGTAAAAGGTGAACATTATTCAAGTTCTAGAAGAGAATCCTCCCTGATAGGCCAAAAGGGGGGCACTTGAGTAGTGAGATTTACTTATGTGTCTGTGTGTGTTTGTGCACCCAAACTTACATTTAAGCAAAACATCCAGTTGGAGAAGGAAGAGAAACAACTAACAAAGTTATTGTTTAGGGACATATTTATACTTCCCTTGTCAACTAAAGCAGTTATTTGTTTGAGCAGGAATTCTTAGGTTGTTATCATAACCAATGCCTCTGTCTTAGCCCATTTGCATTGTTATAACATAATGCCAAAGGCTGGATAGCTATAAACAACAGAAATTTATTTCTCACCATTATGGAGGTTGATAAGTTCAAGATCAAGGCACAGATTTGCAGTGTCTGGTGAAAGTCTGCTTTCTGGTTCATGGATGGTCATCTTCTCCCTATCAACTTATGTGGCAGAAGAATTGAAGGAACTCTCTGGGGTCTCTTTTATAAGGGCACTAATCCAGCCTTAAGGGCTCACCCTCCTGACCTAATCATCCCCAAAGGCCCCAACTCCAAATATCATTACACTGAGGGTTAGCACTTCAACATCTGACTTTTGGAGAAACACAAACATTCAGTCTATATCAGTCTCTCAGTAAAACATAATGTAATTTAACACTTATTAGACTGGTTACAAACAAACAAACAAAAATGAAAAACAAAAGAACTACCAGCAATACCAAATGTTTGTAGAATTAGCACAGCCCAAACTATTGTGCATTGCTAGTGAAAATGCAAATGGCATAGCCACTCTGGCAAACAGTCTGATAGTTCCTCAGCTGGTTAAACAAAGAATAATCTTACTCCTAGGTATTTACCCAAAATAAATAAAAACTTACATTCACATGAAAACTGTACACGATCAATTCCCCAGCCAGGGCACATAACCAGGTTGCAAGCCAGGTCTCCATCCAGGTCTGTAGCTGGAGGTAGATAAAAAGCAACCATACATTGATGTTTCTCTCTGTCTTTTCTTCTCTCCCTTTCCCTCTCTCTGGAAATAATAAATAAAATCTTAAAAAAAAAAAACAAAAAACAAAAAACAAAGAAACAAAGAAAACTATACATGAATGTTTACGGTGTCTCTATTTGTAATCACCAAAATCTGAGAACAACCCAAATATTCCTTAACTAGGAACAGATAAACAAATGGTGGTACATATATTTATACAATGGATACCACTCATGAATAAAAAAGGAACAGAATTCTGATAAATGCCAAAAAAAAAAAAAGATAAATGTCTAATGCACTATGCTAAGAGAAGGAATCCAAAATAAATTGGCTATATAGGGTGTATATGATAAATTGGCAAAAATGTTGCATCTCCTTATTTCATGTGCTTATTAATTTTGAAAAACTATGTTTCTAAGGTTATGAATTAACATAATTGTTTCAGATATCAAGTATTAAATTCTGAGAGCAACCATTATGTCAAAGGAATACAGTGTTAGAGCAACCATAATTTCTGGATTGCATGCAGGGTGAACTGCTAAGGAAATTGCAGACTTCAATAACATCCCTTTATGTACGGTTTGCAATGTGAAGAAGGTGTATGGTGATGATCCTGATGTTGCCACACCAACAAGGAAAACACATAAGGTAGGCAAGGATCTCACAGTCCAGATTTGGTACACAGAATCCAGGAGATCATGTACGAAGATCCAGGAAAGTCAATGAGCTCCATAGCAAGAGAACTGCAGATGTCAGATGCAACAGCTTGAAAGATTATTGCTGAAGATATCAGATACAAAGTGTATGTTCTTTGAAGAGGCCAGTTTATGACACAGCAGACAAAGGAAATGCTCTTTGAAAAGGCAAGGAACCTGCTAACAAAATGGAAAAATTCCAAAGGTAAAAACCCTCTGATATTCTTCTCTGATGCAAAGAATTTTCAGCAGGACCAAATAGTCAACAGAAGAAACAACAGGTGGTTCTGTGAGAATCTTAACGAAGTCGCAATTGTTAGGAAAATCAAACTTCCTGCTACAGTGATGGTGTTAGGTGTTGTCAGCAATGAAGGAGATATCATGACCCTGCATTTTTATCCACAAGGCTTGAAGGTGGCTTGATGTTTACCTTGAAGTGTTAAGAGTAGTTGTACCATGGATGAAGCAAGTCACAAATGAATGTCATTTTATCTTCAACAAGATGATTCACCAGCACATAATGCCAAAAAAGGTGCAAGAATTTCTCAGTGTCAATGTTCCTGAATTCTGGTCAAAGGAAATCTGGCCACCCAATTCACCAGATGCAAATCCTTTAGACTATTACATATGCAGCATTTGTGAGAGAGAAGTTAATAAACAACCTCATTCCAATAAAGAGCTGTTAAAGCTAAGATTGAAAACATGATGATGTCCCTGGATAAAGAAAGGTTAATGAAAGCATGCTCAAGATTCTGAAGTCAAATTGAGACTATTATTGCAGCAAATGGAGACTTTTTTTGAACAATCTAAAAAATGATGACTGTATTTATGTATTTACATATAACAATAAATTTATTTCAAAATATAACACTTTTGTGGTATGCTGTTTATTTTACTAAAATTTTGCCACTTTATCACATGCACCCTGTGTACTGTATGCTATTTTGTGACATTTTGAAAAAGATGAAATTAGAGAGAAAGAAACTAGATCAGTGGTTGCCAAAGACTAGAGATGAAGGAAGGAGTAGACTACAAAGTGACACGGGAGCATTTTCAGGTAATGGAACTGTTCTATATCTTAACTGTGGTGATGGTTAAATGTATGTAGGTGTTTATCAAATCTCACAAAACTACACTAGAAAGGGTAAATTTTTACTCTGTTTAAATTACATATTAATTTTTTAAAAAGAATGTGCACAAATTCTATTGGTCTTTGTCTCAAGAAAGGCCCCATCTTAGATTTATATTTTCATAAAGTATTAATTTTTCTACTGTCTTCAGAGGTAGATAAGTGAATGTATGTCTCACTTAAGCTAATAAAATAAAGGTTATTTACAAGAGATCATTATGCGCCATCTTTGTTCAAACACATCATAGACAGAACAATGAACCCAGTAGTCAGGAAATCAGTGTTCCACTAACTAGTTGTTTGATTTTAGACAAAGTTATTTAGTACTTAGGGCTTAGCTTGCCCTATCTGTGAAATGGAAATAAGGCCTGATCAAACCTGTCTCATGAATATTGTAAATATCAAAAACCAAATGATAAGTATGCATTGAAGTGTTTGTCAAAATTGAGTTCCCTTCTACAATAAAGTATTATTATACCTTTCCTCTAATAACTTACTATATAATGATTGCTGGCTCTCCTGGGCCATGAGGAAAACACTTCATATGCACCAACTTGCAATCATTACCACAATCATTTGTGGCTGGTACCAGGGGTACAGTTTTCAGAGGTTACATAGCTATGCCCATCACCCAGCTAACATGAAATAAAGTAGAGACAGAATTCAGTGATGCCTGACCCCAGGCCTGTGGTCTTATTCATCCCTCCATCTTGCTTCTCTCAGCATTGTTTTCTATTTAGAGGTAAAATGTTCAAGTTGGACAATAATATTTATATACAGAGAATCATATTGCATATACATGAGCATATTACATATACATGATACATATAATGAGAAAGTCAAATATCTACTAATGCACTGAAGTCTTTTTTAAATCAAAACAGATGTGAAAAAGATAAAGAGTATAGTGTGAATGAAATAATTTTTATCACTTGACTTATATAAATTTTATTTGGAAAAAATGGGTATTTGTTTATTTACCCAATAATCCCCACCATGTTTTATTGTGGTTAAATATACCCAATAATGTTTTGTATTAAAAAAGATGAGATCTTACTTTGATATATAACTTTCTTTGAGTGACTTAATCCACTTTCTTAGGATAAATGTTTATTTTAATACTTTTTTTTCTTTGTATACACATTTAGTTTTATTGTAACAAAGCAACTTGTACACTTTTAACATTTAAAACTGAGCATCTTTCCTTTCCAGTGAAGCAAAAAGAAAATTTAAAAATAAACAGGAACAAAATTACAATAGAGAAATGTCAATTCCAAGTAAGATCCTACAGGTTCTGCTGATTCTCCCATTGAGTGGCAGGGCTCGAGTCATCATTAGGAGAGAATTTTATTTTAAAAGTGTCATCTTAAGCAGAAAGACTGAATAGGCCAATAACAACTAGTGAAATTAAGGAAGTAATCCAAAATCTCCCAAAGCACAAAAGCCCTGGACCAGATGGCTACACAGGTGAATTTTACCAAACATTTAAAGAAGAACTAACTCCTATCCTCCTCAAACTATACAAAAAATTCAGGAAGAGGGAAGACTTCCAAACTCTTTCTATGAGACCAATATTATTCTAATCCCAAAACCAGGGCAAGATACAACTAAGAAAGAAAGCTACAGGACAATATCTCTGATGAACATAGATGCTAACATTCTCAACAAAATATTGGCCAATCGGATTCAGCAGTATATTACAAAGATCATACACCATGATCAAGTGGGCTTCATCCCAGGGATGCAAGGATGGTACAACATTCGTAAATCAATCAATGTAATACACCACATCAACAAATTGAAAGATAAAAACCATATGATCATATC